>SNQJ01S0011963.1:134951-149720 GCA_010110895.2 Picea sitchensis
CCAAGACTAAGCATATTCCAATCAAGTATCATTTTCTCCGAGAACAAGTTACAAACAAAATTGTTCAGTTGAATTATATTCCTTCCAAAGAACAGATTCATGATATCTTTACTAAACCATTAGCAGCAACCCCTTTTGGATATATTCATCAAAATTTGGAAGTTATAATCCCTTGTGTCTAATATGTGCACCTGGTCAGGGGGAGTACTTATTGAATATCTGGTGCTTTCCCAAGATGCTTATAGTCGACAGGGGGAGTATGTTTTAGCAACAGATCAGGGGAAGAATGTTTCGTCTTTGACATTGATGTCAAAGGGGGAGAAAAGAGCAGGAGAGAAGATCTGAATACATGTGGGCGCTTGGAAGATCTGAGAATACATGTGGGTGCTTGGAAGATCTGAATACATGTGGGTGATTGTGTTGCCATCAATGCCAAAGGGGGATATTGTTGGCAAATATTTAATAGACAGTGAATGCTTGTCATTGATGGCAACAGTGAAGATGACATGAGAACAACAAGTTTGTAATTGACAGGCAAACAGAAGATAAGTTCAGAGAGGTGAATGATCGAAGGCAACGAATGAGCGAAAGTTTGAGAAGAAGAATCACTAATTATTGAAGAGGGAGACAGATCTCAGCCGTCAGATCTGAGCACAAGACCCGAGCATCATTGGATCAAGGATAAACTGCACGCTCTTTAATGTACAAGGAGAAGCGGGTGTAATCACGATTTGCGAAATCACAATGTAATCTGAGCCGTCAGATCAATCTTTGATCTGGACCATTGATTCCAGTCCCTGTCGGAGTTTTGAGGATTGCAAGTTGGACATGTCAAAGATTATTAACATCAAAAATCCCTAAATCGCGGTATGCGAAATCGCGACGTAACTGCGACCGTCAGATCAAGATCAGATTTGGACCGTTGATGTAACTCCTTATCGAAGTTTCGCGAATCGTGACATGGAGTGACAAAAACGCTGCAACAAGAAATGAAAAATCGTGATATGCGAAATTGCGACTTAATCACAACTTTTGAATCAAGCTCGGACTTGGACAGTTGATCTAACTCTGTGTCAGAGTTTCGCGAATCATGACTCCAAAAGGAAAAGAAACAAGTGCTACAAGGATGCTGAAATCGCGATATGCGATATGGCGATTCAATCACAGCCATTAAATCAAGCTTGGATATGGGCCGTTGATGTACCTCCATCTCGGAGTCTCGGCTATCGTGACTTGGAGTGATGAGAACCTCCAACTAAGGAATAGCGAGATGCAAGATCTTGAAAATATATAGACCGTTGATTCATCGAGATCATGGAACGTCGATCAGGGTCGATGAAGATCATGAGTTTGCAGTGACTTTTAGTGCACCCTGTGGTCACCGTGTGTGGTCACGTGGGGGAAGGAGCTAGTGTAGAAAAGTTTTGTATCGGAACTTCGGAGATCGCGAAATGAAGTGTCGAGACACTCAGCATAGAATTGCCAAATGCCAAAATGCTGAAATGAATGCAAGATCCCATGGAATCAATCCAATGGTGCAGGTGAATTTGAACAAGATCGGAGGGTTACTGTTCTTTCTCACAGATTAACTCCTGAGTTTGGAATCTGTTAGTAAAACAGACTCATGATTGCAAATCAGTTAACGTTTCAGTTAGTATTTTAGTTGCTTAGACAGTTGTCGACATTTTGCCTAAGGAGTTGGGAAGTTGAACCATCGTGCTCGTGTGTATAAAAGAAGATGAAATAGACCGTGTCGGGTTGGTTGTTTTGTAAGTGAAAAAGAATGAAACTGTAAGAATAGAGACGAAGAGGATGCGCAGGAGGAGATTGAGCATATGTGAAGGGTGAGATGAAATGTAGAGCATAATAATAGAGAGTTGAAGAAGAGAAGAATGAGAGCACGAGTTGATGCATAGCATACTTGCTGAACAGACAGAGGAAGAGTAGAGTTGCAGAACAGTGTGCAGAAGAACAGATTTACAGAACAAAGAAAGATTGGTAAGACATGATGTATCTGTAAAGTTGAATGTTTATTTAGCCATTTATATTCTAGGGACGTTGGGAGGTGCTCGGGAGGACTGTTGTCCTCTGAAGTTCAAGTGGGAGCTTGAACATAGGAAGTTGTAGCTTCCATTTGGTTGCAGCCAGAGAAACCAGGGTGGTAGGGAGGTGCAAGGGATTACTAGTGTTCTCTGTTATGTAGGTTGGAGCCTGTGTAACTGGAAGTTGGTGCTTCCATCCAGTTGGTGCTGGAACATTCAGGAAGTTGGTGCTTCCATCCAGTTGGTGCTCGAATATTCAGGGAGTTGGTGCTTCCTTCTAGTAGGTGCTAGAGAAACCAGAGAGTTGGTGCTCTCAAACAAGTTGTAGCTTGTAAAACAGAGGTAGTAGCCTCACATTGAGTTGGTGCTCAATTGTAAATGGTGTACAGAACTGAAAAAGACTGCCTATCATTTTGAAGAAGAAGAGGTTTTCTCCCTTTATGGGTTTCCTCATGAAAATCTGTCTCTATGTGTATTTTATGTGTGACTGATGGTCTTTACTTTTACTGTCCATATGTTGTATATTGTTTATGATCACTTGAAGGAAGATTAATAATATTTAAAAGGTATAAAATTGTTTAAGCTCATAAATAACTGATTCACCCCCCCTCTCATTTGTTTTGGTATTTCTAACACATGTGTATATCACCTTCTATGATGCAGTAGCGCATCGGTAGCCACTGTTTATCTGGATCATGCCTTGGTTGTATCCAAATGGCTTGATGTGTAGCCCAGAAGTTAGCGATGTCCCCATATCGCGCGACAACCTCTGGTGTTATTCTCCATGATGAGCTGATAGCTTCCTGTATGTCCTGTAGGTATGCTTCAAAGATGATTCCATTTTCCCTCTTATACTTGGCCTATGGCCCGGATCTCAGTAATAGATATCTCACTCCTGTTGGCCGTGGTCTAGTACAAAAACCTACATATTCTGGTTCCCACCATCCCATGAAGGCTATGAGGGTGAGCACCCATGAGTAATGGAATTATGTACCAAGGTCATGTGCATCCTTGCAGACCACTTGGAACAAGTTTAATAGATAAGGCTCCCAGCTCATGAAGGTGCCTTCTACGCACTAAGCTGCAACTGCGATGACTCCCACTGGTACTTTATCTTTGTGGCATTTTCTTAACAGTTTGCAGGCTAAGATATTTGTGCCCAGTTGTGTCGCTACATTATTGATCCGCTTGATTATAATGCCTCTTGTCCCCCTGGAGATACCATATTTCTTCTTCATTTCCTCTGCTAACACTTTCTCCTTGGATTTATCGTCCAGAATCAGTGTGGGATCCATACCTCGGTTGGGTAGTCCTGTTATCAACATGATAAGATCAACAATCCAGCCATATTTCCCCTCCATGCATGACTACTGATAAATTCTTAACACATGCTGTCGTGTACTAGGCTCTGCCAAAATGTGGGAGTTTTAGCAACCCTAAAATGCCTGTTCTGTCCAGTCCAGCTACCCACTGATATGGCTGGCAGATTGTTTCCCCAAGTTGGTTTACCACTATGTTCTACATAAAAAACCTCGGCGCAAGTTCCGGGTACTTGGTTTCGTTTGATACATCATGGTCGGAATACTTGAGATTCCCAACGTGATCTAGTAGTTGCGGATCTACCTGTACTCCCTCTGGTATGCATGGTAGAAAAATTTCTACTGTCGGTTTCTTGCGAGGTGAGCTCGGTATCAGAACTCTGTCTTCCTACTGTGGTGGTTGGTACGAAGTTCCAACAACTCTTGGTTGCTACCCTGTAAGCTATTTTGGCCAAGCCGAGGTAGTTCTCGTAGTCTCTTCTTTTGGTTGGCCTAGGCTGGGTACCTGCAAATCATCTGGTTTCCCCTCTGATCCTTGATTCTGTGTCGTTTTGTTAACATCTGCGACTGGTTCAATGCTTTCTAGTTGTACTTCTTGTTGGGTTTCCGCTTCCTCATTTTGAGGTTCCTGCGTCGTTGTTGGCATGTCCTCTTTCATGTACTCTGCTTGTGATTGCTGACTATCTTCTAGTATTAGTGTAGAGTTCACCGGTGTTATCTCTGAGGATGGGATCTCATCGACATCGACGATCTTCGACTGTTGCTGCTCATTTTATTCCAGTGGTCCTCGTGACTTAGTTTGAACCTGGTCGGTCTGGCTCTCTGGCCTATTTCGACGGACTTCGGTGGTGCCATAGTGGTGAGTGTCGAACGTTTGCTGAGTTTGAAGGACTGTGGTGAGCTTTGTGGTCTCGCTTTGTTCGTTCGGGCTATTGTTTCTCTCTCTCTATTCTCCTTCCGTGAATAGACTAGTTACTTCCGTGCTCACGTGTTATATGGGTTTGTCATGAAGCTTATCGAGGACGCTTCCTCCATGATGCGATTAATGCACCATAACTATGGGTTCAATGCATCTATGGCAATTTTGTACTTTCCATTACATTTACTTTACCATTTCCAGTTGGCGTGTTTAATGTGATGTTCCAACAGTCCTTGTCGTGCCTTAATTCCAAATAGTGCTATCCTGTCATCCTAATTTTTTTGATTTTCTGTTTCTCGCTCGTTTTTCTTTGGCATGTAACCGTTATTCTTGCCTTTGCTGTATTTGTGTTTCGAGCATCCTGTGGCTTTTTTTTTTTTTTTACTGCGCGGTGGGTGGTCAACTGTCCTTTTATAGCTTCTATTTGGCTTCCATTGATCATTTATCTGAGGTCTTCTCCTGCTAAATCTCTTAGTTGTACAACTCCACTGTCTGTTACATATTTTACCTCGTATGGTCCTAACAAATGCATTCTCAACTTTCTTGGGTGTTGGAACGATTTGTTGTCATAGAGAAATACTAGATCTCCTTCCATGAAGGTCTTCTTCTTTATGTGTCGATCATTCCATGCTTTGTCTCTAGCCTTATGCACTTGTTGATGGAATCCTGCCAGGATTCGGTCTTCCTCCATTGCTAACAATTGGTTCAGTCTTCCCTGTATTGCATCGCGTTCTGTCATTTGTGTGATAGTTGCTACGTGTAAGCTGGGTACTAAAAATTATAATGGCACTACCGCTTCTTGGCTCTAGACTATTTTGAATGGTGTGTGCCCTGTTAACTTATTGCATGTCATCCTATACACCCATAATACTACTGGTACTTTGAGGTCCCAGTCATCTCTGTTGGCGTTACAGATCTTTGTCAATGTGTTCTCTAGAATTTTGTTGAAGGCTTCTACTGTGCCATTCGCCTGTGGGTGATACAGTGTGTTTTGCTGGTGGTGAACTTCAAAATATTCGAGCATCATGCGGATGGTGCTATTTATGAAATTCATTCCTTGGTCACTCATCAAGACTCTTGGGCACCCAAACCTAGTAATTACTTGTTCAAATAAGAAGTGTGCAGCTGTCTCTGCACTGCAGTGTTTTACTGGTGTAGCTTTTGCCCACCTTGTTAGGTATTCTGTTGCAGTGATGATATATATTTTCCTTGTTCATTTGGCTAGTGGGTTAATTGGTCCCACAAATTCGATTTCCCATTTATCAAATGCCTATAATGTCACTTGCGGTATTTTGTTGGGTTTGCTTACCCTTTGACAGACATCGTAACTCCGACAATACTCTTTCGAGTCTCTGTGAATCATTGGCCACCATAATCCTGCACAGAGTACCTTCTACGCGGTAACTTTTCCTGCATAGTGTCCTCCTGCCAATCCCTCACGGGCTTCTGCTAAAATTCTTGGTTGTTTGTTCTCTAACACGTACCTTCGTAAAATGCTATCTATGCCCATTTTATATAGATGTCCTACGATCAGTTGATAGTGGGCTGCACGAACTACCAGGTTCTTCTTCTGCATGGTCGTATATTCTTGCGGCATGGTACCTGTGCTCAAGTACTAGATGATCTCTATGAAGTAGTCATCAAAAATCTGTACTGAGAATAACTGGGCATCCGGAAAGTTGTCTTCTAAGTTCGTGGGTTCTTCTCCATTTGTGACCTGTGATAGGTGGTCAGGTCCTGCATTTAGTTTTCCTGGTTTGACTATTACTTCGAAGTCAAATTCTTGAAATAACAGTAACCATCGACAAATTCTCCCCCACAACACTAGCTTTTTGACTAGGTATTTTAGGGCTGAGTGATCTGTAAACATATTAAAATGTTTTTCCAATAGGTAGTGTCTGAACTTATGCAGTGCGCAAACCATAGCTAGGCCTTCTCTTTCCGCCATGTTATAATTCTATTTTGAGTCTGATAGTTTTCTTCTTGTGAATGCTATCGGGTGATCCAAGTATCCTTCTCCTGGTTGTGCTAATATAGCAACAAGTGCTATCGCTGATGCATCTACATGCACAAGGAATGTCTTTCCCCAGTCTGGAAATACTAATATTGGTACAGTGACCATCTTTTCCTTCAGAGTATCCAGACTGTGTTGACACTCGTCATTCCATTGACACTTTGTATCCTTTCTTAGTAGTTTCTCCATTGGTGTTGTGATCTGTGCATATCCTTTGATGAATTTTTTGTTCTATCCTGTGTGTCCTAAGGTTGCTCGTAGCTGGCGTACTGTTTTGTAAATTAACGATGTCTGGGATATTTGTCGGATCGACCAATATCCCTTGTTTGCATACTTTATGGCCCAATAGTATCCCAAGCAGTGTTCCAAATATACATTTATTTATGTTTAGTGATATTTGACATTGTCTACATCGTTATAACATCAAGCATAAAACTTCCACATGGTTTTTAAACAGACTATAGACTGTCCAGTCATCCATGTATACTTCGAGAAACTGATGGATGAATTCTTTAAATGTTGTGATAACCACTCTGGATAATATTGTTGGTGCATTCTTCAGTCCAAATGGCATGGATTTATATTGGTAAGATCCCCATTCTGTCATGAACGTGATCTTGTATCTGTCCTCCTGTGCTATCTTGATCTTACGGTAGCTTGAGAATCCATCAATGAATGAGTAAGCTTTGTGTCTGCCCACAATATCTAACACTTCATCCATGAACAGTGTAGGGAATGGGTTGTGTAGGCATGCATCATTCAACTTCCTCAAGTCAATGCATATCCTAATCCCTCTTCCTTGTTTCTTGTCCTATACGACCCCCAGGCTTATCCATTCATATTCCTCGACTAGTTCGATTATGTCGGCTTCGAGCATCTGGTCGATCTCCTCTTAAAATTTCTATTTATATATGGGGTTCAGTCTATATGGTCACTATCTAATCGGTCTTGCTTCGGGTTTGAGGGGTATCTTCATCTCTCCCAGTTCTCTTTCTATACCCTTCATCTCTATAAATGTTGTAGGAAACAAGTCATTGTATTCGTGCAACAAATCTGTGATGCTTTCTACTGTTGGCTCATCCTAGTAGTCTCCAATGCTGGCCATTTTGGGATGTTCAATTGTTCCGATGTTAACTTTCTTTACCTTGATTCGCGCAGAAATAAATTTGGATTCTATGGGTGGTCCCTTCACATCTCTTTCACCTTCTACTTCTTCAATCTGAATGTCGTGGGGGTCATCTTCGTCTAGTGCTTCCTCTTGTACATGGTAACATGACAGTAGTTCCTTGACTGTCTACTTATTTTGCTATTGTTCTTCGATAATAACTTCTATTTTCGGTTCTTCAATAAATATGATTCCTCTGATCCATTTCAGGGCTACATCTATGTTGCGTTTCTCATGCTCGAATGAGAAAGTGGCGGTAAAGTTTTGTTGCAATGTCACATTTTATAGTTCCTTTGCGCAATTCCTGATCGGTATACCAGTTCCCTGGTATGCCCTCTAAAGTGTGAATGAAGTGGTGAGGCAATTCCTTTGGTGGTGTCATTTTCCACAACATTTTTCACTCCTCCAAGTGTTTCGCTGGTGTCCCCAGTCCTGCATATTTTTGTTGTTTGTTGTTTTTCTATTCTGTGCCAAACCTTATGCGCAGTAACTGCTTACATTGGTACCAGTTTGTGATAATTTCCTTGTGTGCGCCCCACCATCTTGTGGGTGTGGACTTGAGTGCTAAATCTAGTGCTAGTAGCCTATGGTTATATAATATTTTGTCTTCATATTGTGTCAAGAATGTTTCCAAATCATTTAGTCTGTGGAAACTAGGTGGTTCTTTGATTTCTATTCCTATCCACCGTACTGTGCGGTCTATTCTTTCACATATTCTCGTGGATACTTCATGTAGTCTCTGCTGTCAGTTTTCTAACCCGGTGTCTGAATCTGTTGCGCATGAAGTAATGTTATGCCAACTGAGTACCCCATCTGCAGTTGGGTTTACGTAATCATTCTCGCGCGTAGTTGTTATGCACAACTGTCCGATCTCCTCTAAGTTCAGGCTAGTGGGTTCTACATACCTCTCCCCTTCTGATGGATCCAATGGTGCTATGACCCTGTAATCTCCAGATTCAAATGCCATTTTTCTTGTCTTCAAGTTAATTATGGCCTGGTTGTCAAACGCCCAGTCCAGACCAAGTAGTGTCGGGTACAGTGTTGTGCCATCTACTATTTCAATGATTTCAAAGTCTGCTTTAGTGCGCACTCCATCAAGATCTATTGTTACTCCTTTCAGTCTCCCTATTGGTAGAACCCTATGTTGGTTTGATACTTTTAATTGGACATTTGAGTATCTCAATGTTGGCTCTCCCATGCATTGTTAGGTTTTCTTAGGTAGCACATTCACTTCGGATCCTAGGTCTAGTATGATGTCTCCCATATTGAAATCCCCAATGTTAGCATTCAGCCTAAATTCCCTACTTGTTCTTCTTCTTGTGTGTAGATGATTGACAATTTTCAGTTCTAGCTTTTGTTCTGTCTCGCTACTACATTTATCTAGGATGTTTTGCAATATTTTCATAGATGAAGGATCACTTAACATTTTTATGCATGATTGAAAAAATTCTTTGATAGTACTTACTTGTCCCTTGGGTGGCATTCCATTGGTATGATCCAATGATGGCATCATTTAATATTCTGGGGCTTCATGCACTGATTGCGTAGTGGAAGTCGATGTTGTGCCCACCTTCTGAAATTCTTGTTTGACTTCCTTAAAAGTCTCCTTTTCTTTGGGCGCGTCAAACTGCTTTCTTTGTTCAGTGTTCTTCTTTACCCATTGGTTATGTGTGGGTTCCTGTCGGACTGCGTCATTTCCTATTTGTGTTCCTCCACGCATGACTATATTGATGTTTCATCTGTCCTCCCTTGCTTTAGATGAAATCTATTGAACATTCCGGTTGTTCTAGTTCCTCCTTTATTGGATCTTTACTAATAATTTTAGAAATTCATCCTTCTTGTGATCCGATGCACGACAATACATACAAGTCGCTGGCAAGAGTGGGCATTCCCATGCATAATGTCCCAGTTGCTGACAGTTGTGACATGTGACTAGTCCTCTGGCACGTCCGAAACCTCCTCTGGCTCGTCCTCCTCCTCAGTAGCCTGCTCGATCCCCTCTTGGTGCTTTGTACTGTGGTGCCTGATTATATTGTGTGGTATTATACTGGGGTTACACCGGGTTGTACTGCGCTTGTGCGTTATTGTATGGTTGTTGCACAATATTGTACTGCTGCTGTGTAGTGTTGTATGGAGTTGGGGCTTGATTGAATTGTGGCACTACTTGCCCAGTCATCATTTCATCCTGTACCCTGTATGTGTATGATGTTCTTTCCCACATCAACTCCATAGTTCTGCAATCTTTGTCGTCGTGGCCCACTAACTTACAAAAGGTGCAATAAGAATTTTTTGGAATTGTCTGGTATTTTTGCATCATTGTGCAGTGATAAGGGTCGTGACACAGTTTATTGCATATTTCGCACCATAATCCTCCCTGTGGTAGTAGGTTTGGCATGCCTGTTTCCATATACTGCGCGAATGTTGGACATTCATTCTTGTGGTGTCCTTTTGTCCTGCATGTGGTGCATCAAACGACTTCTCGTTTGTCCTTGTTCTTATTCTGGTTCAAATGAAATGTTAGGTTCTTCAAATCCTCCTTCAATTCTTCAATAGTTGGGTCCATCTGCTAGTACTGGTTCTCTTCCAGCTACAAGGCTACCTATAGAGCCTCAGTCTGCATCTAAAACTTCTGCTGTCGTAAGGGATATTTTAGGTATGGGAGCAGTGAGTTGACAAACAAGTGTCAGTGTTGCATCTCGGTCATAACATATTTTAATTTCCCCTTTAGTCGCTTGAATCTCTGGTCAATCTCCCATACAGACTCTCCTAGTTTATGTCTTATCTCGATCATCTTGTTCATGTACTGATCCTCTAAGCTTGGCTTCTGGAACTCATTAATCAACAACTTCTTAATGTCTGTCAGTGTTATCGTCATCCCAAGGGCATTGTTCATGTCTAGACGCATGTACCAGTCTAGTGCGCGATCTCTTAGCGTGATCGCTAGCTACGCAAGTTTGGTATCTTCATCAGTGATATGTTTTTCCTCCCAGATCTTTGCACAAATGAACAAATTCTTCTAAGGATCTTTTGTTGCTTCTCCTCGAAATTCTGGTAATCTGATAGTGGGATCGTATCTTGCCATTCTAAATACTAAACTGCTACCTACGCCGCATGGTATGGATACTTGACTAGTACAGCCTGAACTGGCTCCTCCAGTTCTTTCTCCCACGGTAGATGTACTTCTTGCTATCGGACTTCCTCCAAACTTCGGTTGTCTAAACGGTGGTGTTCTCCTTGGTGTATTGGTCGCACATGGGTTTATGGGTTCCACACTAACATTAATATGGAAAGGATGGCTATCTTCTCTTCTGTTTCTTGGGCCTCTTGTTTTCCTCTCCTAGGTTGCGTGCAAGATTTCCTCAATCTGCTCCACAACCCGAAGATCCTCTACCTCTTCCTCATCGCTTGCCAAGCCCTCCCTCGCAGCTACGACTCTCTATTTGGTATTCGCCTTGTATTGGTAGGGTACTTCACTATGCATCGTTCCTGATGACACCAAGATGCACTTAAGTTGGTCGTCATCCATCAAGATCGGGTCCAAGAATTCCTCCTCCTTCTTGCCTTTATTCTTACCTTCGTCCATTTATCCTCTCTTTGTCAGTGCTTCCCCCCTTCCCCCATGCACACAGGAAAGTCTAGCTATCTGATTCCATTGTCATTACACCTTTGTTATATAAAAGTATTTTAATATAAGTATACAGTGATCGAATGTACCTTCCACGAGGTCCGCATAGAAATTCCTTCTCTGTTGTGTTGTATGACTTCGTTGTGTTGACTGCAAACTCTGTGATGAAGCCTGCGACAATACTGTCAAGCCAAAAGTCGATTGCGCGGTTGGATTTGTTGTTTAGCTGCTGTAACTGCTCAACCTATACCGGGGTCCAATCTAGTTGTTGGATCTAGTTCATCCTGTGGTTATCTTTCAACCTTAGTATCCACTCCTGCAGTAGGTGGGGAAAATCACAGAAAAAGACTTTGTGTAAATCCGTAAACACGTATTTATCCAGATATTTGTGAGGTGTGATGCTAGGGTTTCTATTATCTTTTTGGTCAAACTCTAGCTCTTTAGTTCTCAACTAGATTTCGATTTCTGGTTTTGTGGGGTTCCACGGTCTCAACATTCCCTTCTAGTGGCTCAACGGTCTTCTGGTTTCACTCATTCTTTTCTCATGCATTCTATCTCATCTGCCGAGTCCTCTCTTGTTTCTCTTAACATGGCAACGCAACCATTTGTTGGTTTAATGAACTATTCTTTCCTACTACGTACATTGTTGACCCAAGGTTCATATCTTTCAGGGTACCAACAAAACCTAAAACTATCGGCCCTTCTGGTAAATGAGAAGGCAACACAGTACACAGAATGCACTGCCCAGTCTCACCCGAGATAGTTTTAAATGGGTGGTTGTAAGATTCAGGTGTTTACAGCCTAGGATTGAGCGAGAGAGATGGAATCTATATTATGAGCCATTTATTCTAACTTGTGTTACAAACTACTGTTATTCTCTTTTATATTTTAACCTCCATGGCATCTTTTCTTGATATCCCAACAACAATTAACTAAGCAATATAATAACTCATTCATTCATTATATGCAACCTTTAACTACTAAAAGTATGACAAAGATATGCATGCATTCATCACATTACACAGGTATTACTGTGGTTCACTCCCTCTTGGGCTACATCCACAAAGATTTGGCTCTTAGCTCTCTTATTATGGTAGTTGTGCAATTTTCGCGCCACGCGCTTACAACTCTCCTCAGATGGGTAATATCTATATGATGCGAACTAGATCGCACCAGGCTCCTCGGCCTGCGATCTAATCCTCAAGATCTACCTTCTCTCCTCCACTCTAGTTCAATCACTTTACTAAAATATAGTTCACCTCATCAAAAACATTACATAAAAGCCGAACCCTCCTACGATCCCTGCGTATCTATATATCTATCTATCGGGCTCCTCGGCCATTTACATAAAACCGTACAAAAACCCTAACCCTATTGTCGTTAGGTCTTCCTTCTATGCATGTGTGCTTTGCTTCCTTCCAACTGTCGCCTCCTTCTTGCATGCGCACGTGCTGTGCTTCTTACCAGTTGTCGCTTTCCTCCTGCACACTTTCTTTCCTACGATTTCTCTTCCAACTGTCATTCTTCTTTGTGCAAGCTTTTTTTCCCACAACAGCCTGTTTCCAATAGCCCCTATCTGGTGGGAGGACCTTAGAGAAAGTTTTTTTCATCTTCAACTTTCTTAGTGTCACAAAGGTGACACACTGTTTCATTCCATGGCATTTTAGGAATTGACCAACAAATTTTTTTCTTATCTTAGTAATGCTTATTTAATATATAAAATAATTAATAGAAGTGACTAATAGATATGAAGTGCACAAATAAATATTGATGACTATACATGACAAACTCTTTAATTTTTTGATTTTTATTTTTAAGATTCTGACAATTAAAATAAAACTACATAAAATTGTCTATTACGTCGAAAGACCTACACCTATTGGTAATGGGAACAATTAATCACCTTTTAATGTAAAATTCTAATCTCATGGCTAACAATTGAAGATGCTGGCATATTCTTAGTCGTCCTCCCAAATCTATGAATGTGATTTACTCTTCATAACTTCCTTGTATTTCTGAATGCATCTGTTAACCAGATTACTTTTTAGCATTTACCTAATCATATTAAAAAATTACTGTATCACTATATGATTGCCACATTTAAATGATTAACCTTTGAGATTACCACGTTTAGATTTCCTCAACTGTCGAGACGTTTCATTTTCTGACTACACGCGCGTTTCATTTTCTATCTTTCCTCACATCTCCGCACGTTTCATTTTATATAGATGCATGCAGGTCGAATGGAAGATGGTGGCTACCACTGCATTTCCATTGTTCTCGTTTAATTCAATGCAAGGATTCTTATTATTTGAATCTCTGCGATCACTCACGTTCTTATTGTTCTCGTTTAAGTCAATGCAAGGATTCTTATTGTTCTAGATTCTTATTTTTTGAATCTCTGCGATCATTCACGTTCTTATTGTTCTCGTTTAAGTCAATGCAAGGATTCTTATTGTTCTAGATTCTTATTTTTTGAATCTCTGCGATCACTCACGTGATTGTCCTCTCGGCGCTACCTACCATGCGGTATGGTGTTGTCTTATGAGTGTGTTTGGGGCGCTTCATGTTTTACTCAGTTCTAATCTTTGTCACGGTAATCCTAATAAGCTCTCCTTTTTAGTCAGTGTTTTGTGGTTGGTTCTGTTTTTCTGAAAGTATGAATTTATAGAGAAACCTTAAACCCCTTATGCGTGTTTCTTACCCTTACTTGCAAATGTACGAGATAGAGGAGAATACTGCCTGAATCCAAAATTCAGGTCCCCACTACTTTNATATTTTCTCGAATGGATTTCCTTAATAGGTCCATTGATTGTTACTCCGAATTTGAATTAGAATTTGGGTTACGGTCAATGTGTTTAGAATAATTCCTGAAATCAGATTCAAAAGTGCGTATATGTAGGTAGCATTTGGATTATATTCAATGTTTCATCCTACACGAGATGTATAAACTATTATCTTCATTTTTTTAATGATAATTTTTTACAGTTAGTTTTATACAAAAGTTTCATATCGATTTTCTTTATTGTCAGCTGGTCATTTTATTGTCAGCGATTTTCTTTTACAGGTAGTGCCTCTTAACCTGTTTTGCGAAGAATTTTCTTAATTTTCATGGCGTTTTGATAATGTTTGACAGGTCTTTGAAGATTTACTGGGCAATAATTAAGTTTTTTTTAATTAAGTTGGGGATTTTTACTAGGCTGGCGAGTCTAGCGTTTTTACTATATCAATTAGGTTTTTTATATAATTAAATTGGAAATTTTTAATGTGAAGAATTTTATTAAGCTAAGGGTTTTTACCTAACCGAGAATTTTACTAACCAATACTTTTAGACGTTTTCTAGCAATGAGTTAGAGGCTGTGCTAGTCATATTGAACAACCAATCACAAAATAAAATTTTATGTTTAAAAACATTAAAATTTATTTTTCAAAATTTATTTTTCAATTTAAAGAATAATCAGTATAATAAATAAATTTTGACATCCTATACTAGTTTGAAAGTTTCAATGTTTCTCTTGAAGACACGTGAAGGCGAACATCAACCGCGAGTTTCAATGTTTGACCATTTGAGGCAGTGTTGATTGTCCACATCATTGCCCTCGATTCCAGTGAATATTGTTTGCTTTTCTCTTTGTGCTGTAATTTGGCTCTACCTCCTAAAAGTATCTTCTCTCATTCTTTGACT
>SNQJ01S0011963.1:149770-159832 GCA_010110895.2 Picea sitchensis
GTAGTTTACTGTTTTCATTAAGTAGTTTAATATAGATGCAAGTTTATTAGATTTATATTAGATCGTTTAATTTCAGTAAATTATATTAGATTGTTTAATTTCAGTCAGTTTACTTTCTTATTCATAAATCATAAAATCAAAAAGAGTTATCTTCGTTGTCTTGGGACAACAAGCAATTAGTTTCACAGGTTTTATTCAAATCTGTAGATTGTATGCAATGTATATTTGTGAATAAACTGTAATTAACTTGATAATTAGATAGTTGATTTGAGTTATTATAATCATAGTTAGTATCTTGTATATATAATAGTTAGTAGTTCATAGTTAGATTAGTGAAGTTAGTTTCTTTCTTTGTTTTATTAGTTTCTAGTTTCCTTTATTATAGTTAGTTCCTTGTATTAAATTATAGTTAGTTTGCTTCATTTAGTTTAGTTAGATTACTTAGCTCAGATCAATTCTCTCTTTGGTTTTCTTAGGAGACCTTAGAGCGGCCAACGGAGCCGTTAAACTCGTCAGGGTGGTTCATTCCAAATGGCTTGGGTTATTTAGACAACCCCAGACTGGTTCCACTCTCTCAGTTGACGGACGGTCGATTTCGCCCATCAACAGTGCCCTTTTAACTTATTGCATGTCGTCCTATATGCCCATAATACTGTTGGTACTTTAAGGTCCCAGTCGTCTCTATTGACGTTACAGATCTTTGTCAATGCTTTCTCTAGAATTTTGTTGAAGGCTATCTGCCTGTGGGTGATACGATGTGTTTTTTTGGTGGTGAACTTCAAAATATTCGAGCATCGTGCGGATGGTGCTATTTATGAAATTCGTGCCTTGGTCACTCATCAAGACTCTTGGGCACCCAAACCTAGTAATTACTTGTTCAAATAAGAAGTGTGTAGCTGTCTCTGCATTGCAGTGTTTTACCGGTGCGGCTTCAACCCACTTTGTTAGGTATTCTGTTGCGGTGATGATATATATTGCCCCTGTTCATTTGGCTGGTGGGTTAATTGGTCCCACAAAGTCTATTTCCCTTTTATCAAATGCCTATAATGTCACTTGCGGTTGTAACGATATCTCATCCCTTCTGTTGGGTTTGCCTACCCTTTGACAGACATCTCATCTCCGACAATACTCTTTCGAGTCTCTGTGAATCGTTGGCCACCATAATCCTGCACAAAGTACCTCCTACGTGGTAACTTTTCCTGCATAGTGTCCTCTTGCCAATCCCTCACGGGCTTCTGCTAAAATTCTTGGTCGTTTGTGCTCTAACACATACCTTCATAAAATGTTATCTGTGCCCATTTTATATAGATGTCCTGCGATCAATTGATAGTCGGCTGCACGAACTACCAGGTTCTTCTTCTACATGGTGGTATATTCTTGCGGCGCGGTACCTATGTTGAAGTAATGGATGATCTCTGTGAAGTAGTCATCAACAATCTGTACTAAGAATAACTGGGCATCCGGAAAGTTGTCTTTTAAGTTAGTGGGTTCTTCTCCATTTGTGACCCATGATAGGTGGTCAGGTCTTGCATTTAGTTTTCCTGGTTTGACTATTACTTCGAAGTCAAATTCTTGAAATAACAGTAACCATTGACAAATTCTCCTCCACAACACTGGCTTTTTGACTAGGTATTTTAGGGCTAAGTGATCTGTAAACATATTAAAATGTTTTCCCAATAGGTAGTGTCTGAACTTATGCAGTGCGCAAACCATAGCTAGGCCTTCTCTTTCCGTCGTGTTATAATTTTATTCTGAGTCCGATAGTTTTCTTCTTGCGAATGCTATCGGGTGATCCAAGTATCCTTCTCCTGGCTGTGGTAATATAGCAACAAGTGCTATCGTTGATGCATCTACATGCACAAGGAATGTCTTTCCCCAATCTGGAAATACTAATATTGGTACAGTATCCAGACCGTGTTGACACTCATCATTCCATTAACACTTTGTATCCTTTCTTAGCAGTTTCTCCATTGGTGTTGTGATCTGCGCATATCCTTTGATGAATTTCCTATAGTATCCTGTGTGTCCTAACATCACTCGTAGCTGGCGAACTGTTTTTGGTGCTGGTAAATTAACGATGCCTGTGATCTTTGCCGGATCGACCAATAGCCCTTGTTTGCATACTTTATGGCCTAATAGTATCCCAAGCGGTGTTCCAAATATACATTTCTTTATGTTTAGTGATATTTGACACTGTCTACATCGTTATAGCATAAAGAGTAAAACTTCCACATGGTTTTTAAACAGACTATAGACTGTCCAGTCATCCATGTATACTTCGAGAAACTGATGGATGAATTCTTTAAATGTTGCGATAACCACTCTGGATAATATTGTTGGTGCATTCTTCAGTCCAAATGGCATGACTGTATATTGGTAAGATCCCCATTCTGTCGTGAACGTGGTCTTGTATCTGTCCTCCTGTGCTATCTTGATCTTATGGTAGCCTGAGAATCCATCAGTGAATGAGTAAGCTTTGTGTCCGCCCACAATATCTAACACTTCATCCATGAATAGTGTAGGGAATGGGTTGTGTAGGCATGCATCATTCAACTTCCTCAAGTCAATGCATATCCCAATCCCTCTTCCTTGTTTCTTGTCCTATACGACCATCAGGCTTATCCATTCAGATTCCTTGACTAGTTCGATTATGCCAGCTTCGAGCATCTGGTCGATCTCCTCTTCAACTTTCTATTTATATATGGGGTTCAGTCTATATGGTCACTGTCTAATCAGTCTCGCTTCGGGTCTGAGGGGTATCTTCATCTCTCCCAGTTCTCCTTCTATACCCTTTATCTTTGTAAATGTTGTAGGAAACAAGTCGTTGTATTCACGTAACAACTCTGTGATGCTTTCTACTGTTGGCTCATCCCAGTAGTCTCCAATGTTGGCCATTTTGGGATGTTCAACTGTTCTAATGTTAAATTTCTTTACCTTGATTGGCGCGGAAATAAATTTGGATTCTATGGGTGGTCCCTTCACATCTCTTTCTCCTTCTACTTCTTCAATCTGAATGTTGTGGGGGTCATCTTCATCTGGTGCTTCCTCTTGTACATGGTAACATGACAGTAGTTCCTTGGTTGTCTGCTTATTTTGTTGTTCTTCTTCGGTAATAAGTTATATTTTCGGTTCTTCAATAAATTTGATTCCTCTGATCCATTTCAGGGCTGCATCTATGTTGGGGTTCTCATGCTCGAATGAGAAAGTGACAGTAAAGTTCTGTTGCAATGTCGTCCATGTTGTAGTTCCTTTATGCAATTCCTGATCGGTATACCAGTTCGCTGGTATGCCCTCTAAAGTGTGAATGAAGTGGTGAGGCCATTCCTTTGGTGGTGTCATTTTCCACAACATTTTTCACTCCTCCAAGTGTTTTGTTGGTGTCCCTAGTCCTGCATATTTCCATTGTTTGTTGTTTTTTTGTTCTGTGCCGAACCTTATGCGCAGTAACCGCTTACATTGGTACCAGTTTGTGATAATTTCCTTGTGTATGCCCAAGCATCTTGCGAGTGTGGCCTTGAGTGCTAAATCTAGTGCTAGTAGCCTATGGTTCTCTAATATTTCGTCTTCATATTGTGTCAAGAATGTTTCCAAATCATTTAGTCCGTGGAAACTGGGTGGTTCTTTGATTTCTATTCCTATCCACCGTACTACGCAGTCTATTCTTGCACATCTTCTCGTGGATACTTCGTGTAGTCTCTGTTGTCAGTTTTCTAACCCGGTGTCTGAATCTGTTGCGCATGAAGTAATGTTGCACCAACTGAGTACCCCATCTGCAGTTGGGTTTATGTAATCATTCTCACACGCAGTTGTTCTGTACAATTGTCCGATCTCCTCTAAGTTCAGGCTAGTGGGTTCTATAGACCTCTCCCCTTCTGATGGATCCAATGGTGTTATGACCCTGTAATCTCCAGATTCAAATGTCATTTTTCTTGTCTTCAAGTTAATTATGGCCTGGTTGTCAAATGCCCAGTCTAGACCAAGTAGTGTTGGGTACGGTGTTGTACCATCTACTATTTCGATGATTTCAAAGTCTGCTTTAGTACGCACTCCATCAAGATCTATTGTTACTCCTTTCAGACTCCTTATTGGTAGAACCCTATGTTGGTTTGCTACTTTTAATTGGACATTTGAGTATCCCAATGTTGGCTCTCCCATGCATTGCCAGGTTTTCTTGGGTGGCACATTCACTTCAGATCCTGGGTCCATTATGATGTCTCCCATATTGAAATCCCCAATGTTAGCATTCATCCAAAATTCCCTACTTGTTCTTCTTCTTGTGTGTAGATGATTGACAATTTTCGGTTCTAGCTTTTGTTCCATCTCGCTGCTACATTTCTCTAGGATGTTTTGCAATATTTTCACAGATGAAGGATCACTTAACATTTTTATGCATGATTGCAAAAATTCTTTGATAGTACTTACTTGTCCCTTGGGTGGCGTTCCGTTGGTATGATCCAATGATGGCGTCATTTAATATTCTGGGGCTTCATGCACTGATTGCGTAGTGGAAGTCGACGCTGTGTCCACCTTCTGAAATTCTTGTCTGACTTCCTTAAAAGTCTCCTTTTCTTTGGGTGCATCAAACTACTTTCTTGGTTTGGTGTTCTTCTTTACTAATTGGTTATGTGTGGGTTCCTGTCGGACTGCGTCATTTCCTATTTTTGTTCCTCCACGTGTGACTATATTGATGTTTTGTCTATCCCCCCTTGCTTCGGATGAAATCTATTGAACATTCTGGTTTTTCTAGTTCCTCTTTTCCTGGATCTTTACTAATAGTGTTGGAAATTCCTCCGTCTCGTGATCCGATGCACGACAATACATACAAGTCATTGGAGGAAGTGGGAATTCCCATGCATAATGTCCCGGTTGCTGACAGTTGTGACATGTGATTAGTCCTTTGGAACATCCGAAACCTCCTCTGGCTCGTCCTCCTCCTCGGTAGCCTGCTTGGTCCCCTCTCAGCGCGTTGTACTGTGGTGCCTGATTATATTGCGCGGTATTATACTAGGGTTGCGCTAGGTTGTACTGCGGTTGTGCATTATTGTATGGTTGTTTCACAGTATTGTACTGTTGTTGTGTAATGTTGTATGGAGTTGGGGCTTGATTGAATTGTGGCACTACTTGCCCAATCATCATTTTGGCCTATACCCTATATGTGTATGATGTTCTTTCCCGCATCAACTCCATAGTTCTGCAATCTTTGTCGTCGTAGCCCACTGACTTACAAAAGGTGCAATAAGATTTTTTTGGAATTGTCTGGTATTTCTGCATCATCGTGCAGTGATAAGGGTCATGCCCCGGTTTCTTGCATATTTTGCACCATAATCCTCCCTGTGGTAGCAGGTTTGTCATGTCTGTTTCCATATACTGCACGAATGTTGGACATTCATTCTTGTGGTGTCCTTTTGTCCTGCATGTGGTGCACCAAACGAATTCTCGTTTGTCCTTGTTCTTATTCTGGTTCAAACGAAATGTTAGGTTCTTCAATTCCTCCTTCAATTCTTCAGTAGCTGGGTCCATCTGCTGGTACTGGTTCTCTTCCAGCTGCAAGGCTGCCTATAGAGCCTCGGCTTGCAGCTAAAACTTCTGCTGTCGTAAGGGATATTTTAGGTATGGGAGTAGTGAGTTGACAAACAGGTGTCGGTGCTGCATCTCGGTCATAAGGAATTTTAACTTCCCCTTCAGTCGCTTGAGTCTCTGGTCAATCTCCCATACAGACTCTCCTGGTTTATGTCTTATCTCGATCATCTCGTTCATGTACTGATCCTGTGAGCTCAGCTTCTGGAACTCATTAATCAACAACTTCTTAATGTCTGCTAGTATTATCGTCATCCGAGGGGCATTGTTCGTGTCTAGACTCATGTACCAGTCTAGTGCGCAGTCTCTTAGCGTGATTGCTAGCTATGCAAGTTTGGTATCTTCATCAGTGATATGTTTTGCCTCCCAGATCTTTGCACAAATGAACAAATTCTTCTAAGGATCTCTTGCTGCTTCTCCTCGAAATTATGGTAATCTGATAGTGGGATCGTGTCTTGCCATTCTAAATACTAAATTGCTACCTACGCCACGCAGTGTGGATACTTGACTAGTACTGTCTGAACTGGCTCCTCCAGTTGTTGCTCCCACGGTAGATGTACTTCTTGCTATCGGACTTCCTCCAAAATTCGGTTGTCTAAATGGTGGTGTTCTCCTTGGTGTATTGGTCGCACATGGGTTTATGGGTTCCACACTGACATTAATATGGAAAGGATGGCTATCTTCTCCTCCGGTTCTTGGGCCTCTTGTTTTTCTCTCCTAGGTTGCGTGCAAGATTTCCTCAATCTGCTCCACAACCTGAAGATCCTCTACCTCTTCCTCATCGCTTGCCAAGCCCTCCCTTGCAGCTGTGACTCTCTTCTTGGTATTCGCTTTGTATTGGTAGGGTACTTCGCTATGCATCGTTCCTAATGACGCCAAGATCTACTTAAGCTAGTCGTCATACATCAAGATCGGGTCCAAGAATTCCTCCTCCTTCTTGCATTTATTCTTACCTTCGTCCATTTATCCTCTCTCTGTCAGTGCTTCCCCCTTTCCCCCATGCACGCAAGGAAGTCTAGCTATCTGATTCCATTGTCATTACACCTTTGTTATATAACAGTATTTTAATATAAGTATACAGTGATCGAATGTACCTTCCACAGGGTCCGCGTAGAAATTCCTTCTATGTTGTGCTGTATGATTTCATTGTGTCGACTACAAACTCTGTGATGAAGCTTGCGACAATATTGTCAAGCCAAAAGTCGATTGCGTGGCTGAATTTGTTGTTTAGCTGTTGTAACTACTCAACCTGTACTGGGGTCCAATATAGTTATTGGATCTAGTTCATCCCGTGGTTATCTTTCAACCTTAGTATCCACTCCTGCAGTAGGTGGGGAAAATCACACAAAAAACTTCGTGTAAATCTGTAAACACGTATTTATCCAGATATTTGCGAGGTGTGATGCTAGGGTTTCTATTATCTTTTTGGGCAAACTCTAGCTCTTTAGTTCTCAACTAGCCTTCGATTTCTGGTTTCGTGGGGTTCCACGGTCTCAACATTCCCTTCTAGTGGCTCAACAGTCTTCTGGTTTCACTCATTCTTTTCTCATGCATTATATCTCATCTGCTCAGTCCTCTCTTGTTCCTCTTAACATGGCAACGCAACCATTTGTTGGTTTAATGAACTATTCTTTCCTACTGCCTACGTTGTTGACCCAAGGTTCATATCTTTCAGGGTACCAACAAAACCTAAAACTATCGGCCCTTCTGGTAAATGAGAAGGCAACACAGTGCACAGAATGCACTGCGCAGTCTCACCGGAGATAGTTTTAAATGGGTGGTTGTAAGACTCATGTGTTTACAGCCTAAGATTGAGCGAGAGAGATGGAATCTATATTATGAGCCATTTATTCTAACTTGTGTTACAAACTACTGTTATTCTCTTTTATATTTTAGCCTCCATGGCATATTTTCTTGATATCCCAACAACAATTAACTAAGCAATATAATAACTCATTTATTCATTACGTGCAACCTTTAACTACTAAAAGTATGACAAACATATGCATGCATTCATCACATTACACAAGTATTACCATGGTTCACTCCCTCCTGGGCTACGTCCATAAAGATTTGGCTCTTAGCTCTCTTATTATGGTAGTTATGCAATTCTCGCACCGTGCGCTTACAACTCTCCTCAGATGGGTAATATCTATATGAGGTGAACTAGATCACACCAGGTTCCTCGACCTGCGATCTAATCCTCAAGATCTACCTTCTTTCCTCCACTCTAGTTCAATCACTTTACTAAAATATAGTTCACCTCATCAAAAACATTACATAAAAGCCAAACCCTCCTACGATACATGCATATCTATATATCTATCTATGGGGCTCCTCATCCATTTACATAAAATAGTACAAAAACCCTAACCCTATTGTCGTTAGGTCTTCCTTCTGTGCATGCGTGCTTTGCTTCCTTCCAGCTGTCGCCTCCTTCTTGTAGGCGCACGTGCTGTGCTTCTTACCAGTTGTCGCTTTCCTCCTGCACGCTTTCTTTCCTACGATTGCTCTTCCAACTGTCATTCTTCTTTGTGCAAGCTTTCTTTCCCACATCGGCCTGCTGCCAATAGCCCCTATCTGGTGGGGGGACCTTAGAGAAAGTTTTTTTCATCTTCAACTTTCTTAGTGTCACAAAGGTGACACACTGTTTCATTCCATGGCTTTATAGGAATTGACCAACGAATTTTTTTCTTATCTTAGTAATGCTTACTTAATATATAAAATAATTAATATAAGTGACTAATAGATATGAAGTGCACAAATAAATATTGATGACTATACATGACAAACTCTTTAATTTTTTAATTTTTATTTTTAAAATTCTGACAATTAAAATAAAACTACATAAAATTGTCTAATTAAGTCTAAATACAAATACGTACACCTATTGACAATGGGCACAATTAATCACCTTTTAATGTAAAATTCTAATCTGATGGCTAACAATTGAAGATGCTGACATATTCTTAGTAGTCCTCCCAAATCAATGAATGTGATTTACTCTTCATAACTTCCTTGTATTTCTGAATGCATCCGTTAACCTGTTTACTTTTTAACATTTACCTAATCATATTAAGAAATTACTGTAGCACTATATGATTGTCACATTTAAATGATTAACCTTTGAGATTCTGGCTGTCCAATGTCCGCATGTTTCATTTTATATGGATGCATGCAGGTCGAATGAAAGATGGTGGCTACCACTGCATTTCCATTGTTCTCGTTTAATTCAATACAAGGATTCTTATTATTTGAGTCTCTACGATCACTCACGTTCTTATTGTTCTCGTTTAACTCAATGCAAGAATTCTTATTGTTCTAGATTCTTATTTTTTGAATCTCTGCGATCACTCACGTGATTGTTCTCTCGGCGCTACCTACCATGCAGTATGGTGTTGTCTTATGAGTGTGTTTTGGGCGCTTCATGTTTTGCTCAGTTCTAATCTTTGTCACGGTAATCCTAATAAGCTCTCCTTTTTAGTCAGTGTTTTGTGGTTGGTTCTGTTTTTCTGAAAGTATGAATTTATAGACAAACCTTAAACCCCTTATGTGTGTTTCTTACCCTTACTTGCAAATGTAGGAGATAGAGGAGAATACTGTCCGAATCCAAAATTCAGGTCCCCACTACTTTCGGTTCCTTATATTTTCTCTTATTTTTTTAATGCCAGTGTTTGAATCGATTTCCTTAATAGGTCCATTGATTGTTACTCCGAATTTGAATTATACAAAAGTTTCATAACGATTTTCTTTATTGTCAGCTGGTAATTTTATTGTCAGCAATTTTCTTTTACAGGTAGGGCCTCTTAACCTGTTTTGCTTGCGAAGAATTTTCGTAATTTTCATGGCGTTTTGATAATGTTTGACAGCTCTTTGAAGATTCACTGGGCAATAATTAACTTTTTTTTAATTAAGCTGGGGATTTTTATTAGGCTAGCGAGTCTAGCGTTTTTACTGTATCAATTAGGTTTTTTTTATAATTAAATTGGAAATTTTTACTACCAGGAATTTTACTAAGCTAAGGGTTTTTACCTGACCGAAAATTTTACCAACCAATACCTTTCGAAGCTGTGCTGGTCATATTTAACAACCAATCACAAAATAATCCTATACTAGTTTGAAAGTTTCAATGTTTCTCTTGAAGACACGTGAAGTCGAACATCAACCGCGAGTTTCAATGTTTGACCATTTGAGGCAGTGTTGATTGTCCACATCATTGCCCTCGATTCCAGTGAATATTGTTTACTTTTCTCTTTGTGCTGTAATTTGGCTCTACCTCCTAAAAGTATCTTCTCTCATTCTTTGACTGTGTAATAACAGTGGGCAATTGCAATCAACCTATTGCAGAACTCCTCCAGTTTAACAATTCCATCATGTTTTGGGAAGCTATCCCAGTGAATAGAATATATGCATCGAAAATTAATTAATAAAAAACGATAGACAAAGCAGACATAGCAATTAAAAGAAAAGGTTGCGTACTTACTT
>SNQJ01S0011963.1:159882-180583 GCA_010110895.2 Picea sitchensis
ATATAATGAAAAAGAAAGGTTTTCCCGGTTGAGGGTTTCCGGTAAAGATCTCTGAGTATTCTGTGTATGAGCCATTGATTAATTTCTGTATTACTTAAGAATATATATGCATTGCTTTACTTCGCAGGTTTGAAACTTACAGGGTTTCTATTATATTTTTGGGCAAACTCTAGCTCTTTAGTTCTCAACTAGCCTTCGATTTCTGGTTTCGTGGAGTTCCACGATCTCAACATTCCCTTCTAGTGGCTCAATGGTCTTCTAGTTTCACTCATTCTTTTCTCATGCATTCTATCTCATCTACTCATTCCTCTCTTGTTCCTCTTAACATGGCAACGTAACCATTTGTTGGTTTAATGAACTATTCTTTCCTACTGCCTACGTTGTTGACCCAAGGTTCATATATTTCAAGGTACCAACAAAACCTAAAACTATCGGCCCTTCTGGTAAATGAGAAGGCAACATAGTACACAGAATGCACTGTGCAGTCTCACCCGAGATAGTTTTAAATGGGTGGTTGTAAGACTCAGATGATTACAGCCTAGGATTGAGTGAGAGAGATGGAATCTATACTATGAGCCATTTATTCTAACTTGTGTTACAAACTACTATTATTCTCTTTTATATTTTAACCTCCATGACATCTTTTCTTGATATCCCAACAATAATTAACTAAGAAATATAATAATTCATTCATTCATTACACGCAACCTTTAACTACTAAAAATATGACAAAGATATGCATGCATTCATCACATTACACAGGTATTACCGTGGTTCACTCCTCCTGGGCTACGTCCACAAAGATTTGGCTCTTAGCTCTCTTATTATGGTAGTTCTGCAATTCTCGCGCTGCACGCTTACAACTCTCCTCAGATGGGTAATATCTATATGAGGCGAACTAGATCACACTAGGATCCTCAGCCTGCGATCTAATCCTCATGATCTACCTTCTCTCCTCCACTCTTGTTCAATCACTTTACTAAAATATAGTTCACCTCATCAAAAACATTACATACAAGCCGAATCCTCCTACGATACCTGTGTATCTATATATCTATCTATCGGGATCCTCAGCCATTTACATAAAACCATACAAAAACCCTAACCCTATTGTCGTTAGGTCTTCCTTCTGTGCATGTGTGCTTTGCTTCCTTCCAGTTGTCACCTCCTTCTTGCATGCACACGTGCTGTGCTTCTTACCAGTTGTCGTTTTCCTCCAGCACGCTTTCTTTCCTACGATTTCTCTTCCAACTGTCATTCTTCTTTGTGCAAGCTTTCTTTCCCACATCGGCTTGCTGCCAATAGCCCATATCTGGTGGGAGGACCTTAGAGAAAGTTTTTTTCATCTTCAACTTTCATAGTGTCACAAAGGTGACACATTGTTTCATTCCATGGCTTTTTAGGAATTGACCAACGAATTTTTTTTCTTATCTTAGTAATGCTTATTTAGTATATAAAATAATTAATAGAAGTGACTAATAGATATGAAGTGCACAAATAAATATTGATGACTATACATGACAAACTCTTTAATTTTTTAATTTTAATTTTTAAAATTCTAACAATTAAAATAAAACTACATAAAATTCTCTAATTACGTCTAAAGACGTACACCTATTGGCAATGGGCACAATTAATCACCTTTTAATGTAAAATTCTAATATGATGGCTAACAATTAAAGATGCTGGCATATTTTTAGTTGTCCTCCCAAATCAGTGAATGTGATTTAACCTGTTTACTTTTTAACATTTACCTAATCATATTAAGAAATTACTGTAGCACTATATGATTGCTACATTTAAATGATTAACCTTTGAGATTACCACATACTTTTAGATTTCCTCAACTGTCCAGGAGTTTCATTTTCTGTCTGCACACGCGTTTCATTTTCTGTCTTTCCTCACATGTCCGCGCGTTTCATTTTTTGGCTGCCCGCGCGCTTTTCATTTTCTAGACACTAGTTAGAGGCTGTGCTAGTCATCAATTTAAAGAATAATCAGTATAATAAATAAATTTTGACATCCTATCCTAGTTTTGAAAGTTTCAATGTTTGACCATTTGAGGCAGTGTTGATTGTCCACATCATTGCCCTCGATTCCAGTGAATATTGTTTGCTTTTCTCTTTGTGCTGTAATTTGGCTCTACCTCCTAAAAGTATCTTCTCTCATTCTTTGACTGTGTAATAACTGTGGGCAATTGCAATCAACCTAATCCAGAACTCCTCCAGTTTAACAATTCCATCATGTTTTGGGAAGCTATCCCAGTGAATAGAATATATGCATCGAAAATTAATTAATAAAAAACGATAGACAAAGCAGACATAGCAATTAAAAGAAAAGGTTGCGTACTTACTTTGTAATTTGTTATTTGGTGATTCTGATTAGGATGAATAAGCTGAAGTGTAAAAACTGTTCAAGTAGAATTCGATGTTGTGTTTTTCTTAATTTTCAAACACGTCGCATTTTTGGCATAAAACTACTGGGCATGTCTATTGAGGATTCTCAGGTAGATCCTATACAACAATTCAAACATGTCCATTGAGGATTCTCAGGTAGATTGGCATAAAATTACTGGGTATGTCCATTGAGGATTCTCAGGTAGATCCTATACAACAATGCAAACAGAACCTAGGTTAGACATGATAATTTCTAAACAGTTTACTGTTAAACAAGAGTCCAGTCCAATTGAGCGAAAAATGGTTTCAAACCAACCCCATTTTTGGCTTCAAAACTCTTATTGCATGTCCTTTGAGGAATCCTAAATTCATCCTATGCAAGAATGCAAAATAGAACCTAGGTTAGCCATGATAAATTCTTAGCAATTTACAGCTAAACCACAGTCCGACTGTGAGAATTAAAGTAAAAAACTACAGTCTAATTGATAGAAAAGTGGTCAGAATTAAGGAAAACATGGGTAGAGTTGGGTCTATAATATATGCAGGCCAGTAAAGTGTAAGCTAAACAGAAAGTAAAAGAAAACAATTTCAGGCCATGATTTCAGCTGGAAGTCAACAACGAATCATGATTCAGCTAGATTATGTTGGGTTATCATTTTTACCATGTTATAATATGTTTTCTAGATTTTTAAATTCCATTTAAAATTAAACAAAATTTTAAAAATTCACATTAAGCAAAATTGCAAAATTATGAATTTTCTTGGTCCTTCGATTTTTATATCATGTTGGTCAGTGCTACGTTGGTCCTTCAATTTTTATATCATGGAATGCCAGCGCAGTCATGCATTGAATTTGATTTGACTGTGAATGGGCTCATGATTATTATAAATGAATTAAGCTATAACTTGACTTTTATGAAGATTCGGTCTATTGCGTTGCGTATATCAGTGGGTAATGCATTTATTAATTTATTCTTTGCCCGTGTGGGGTTTTCCACGGCTGGTTTCTGCTTCGGAGTTTCAACACCCTTATCATCAAGTGACTAAAATATTTATTCTTGATTTCAACACCCCTGCCAATTGCCCATGTTGCAAAATTCATATAAAATCTCCCCTTGCCTTTCAGGAATCTCGAGTTTTTCAAACTAATGCCATAACCTGCAACTGCGCCCGTTGACCAATCCTTCATGTAGTGCAATATAGCTGGCGATCACCACCTCGTACACCATAGATCATAGACCCAGGCCACCAAGTCTCCAACATCGATACCAAACCCCTACAACCTGACAAACATTTTTGTCACCAAATGAGAATCTCCATCAATTCCGATGTATAAAATTCGGTTTTCTTTTAAAATGGTTATATTTTTCTCACCACATGAGAATCTTCATTGTATAAAAATCAGTTTTTTTAAAAACGGTTTTTAAGCTATTTATTCTGCACGGTTTTTAAGCTTTATATATATATATATATTGCTATATTTATTTTAAATCTCTAAAGTGATTGTTGGATTTGCAAATCTGAGTGATTGTTTCTATATAATTAAGGCGAACCATTCAAAAGTACATTTTACACAGTAAAAAGTTGTGATTTTATGTAAATTTTAGTTTAATTCCAGCTTAAAAAAAATAAAACTTAAAACAATTAACAACATCATTTATTTTGTATCAAACTCTAGTTTTTAAGTTGTTTATTCTTTTATTAAAATTTGTTTTAATGAATCTTTTGAACATAAAATTGATAACCAAGTCTAAAAAAAACTAATATCCAAACACTTACAATCTTACAAATGGTTTTCATACCACCAGAAAATCTCCATCAATACTAAACATAAATTTCAGTTTTTCCTCCGAAAATGCTTTCTGAGCACTCTCTAATTTTATACCAAATTTTTCTTTGGTTATAAAATTAGAGAATTTAGAAGCTCAGATTTTTATTTAATCAAGAAATCTTAAAAGATATTTTGCAAGTGTTCTGTGATGCCTCTTGGATGGAGATTCATGAGCAAAAATATGTTTTGATACAGAACAATGTAGATACTACTTTACTTAGACAGATTTTTCTATCTTTTCCCTTCCACATTGAATCCTTGGATTCAGGTTTTAAATATTTGTGCTTTTATTTAAGGCCTAACTGTTATAAGGAGGATTCACGTTGGCTTGTCCAAAAAATTGATAAAAGAATGGGTATTTGGACATCAAAGTATTTATATTCCTAAAAAATTAGGAGGTTGGATATCAAGCATTTAGATTGGTTTGAAAAAACTCTTTGTATGAAAAACTTGTGAAGAGGTCTCTTTGGTACATGAATGTGGTCTAATTTGTTGAAGGACAAGTATTTACATAATTCTTATGTGGTTGAATAGTTCAAATTGCCTCAACACTCTTCTAGAAACGCTTCTAACTTTTGGAGAGGGATGTTGTGATCCATCCATTGGATGGTATCTTGATTAACATGGAAAGTTGGCAATGACATTCAAGTTGTAACGTGAGTTGACTCCTTCATAGGAGGAGAGCACTTCTAACTTTCAAAACCTTTATGTGATTAATTAAACAACATGAGATTTAATTATTTGGGACAGATTAGGATTTTGGCTTCCTCAATCCCTGTACAAAATTATTGGCTCTCTGCTGATGATATTGGCTTGGTTGGTACCTGGGAAATTGAATGGAATCATTTTATAGATGGTTTAAATTTTGTTGGCATCAGACTCTAAGAGGAACCAAATTCTCTTGTATGGGGATGGAATGAATCAGAAGGGAAGGTAACTGCAAAATTGGCCTATGAGGCCATATCATCAGTAAATTCTACGATCATAACTAAATGGTGGCTCCTCAAGCTTTGGAAATGGAATCTTCCAAAGAAATTAAAATGTTTATGTGGCTTTGTTTGGAGGAAAAAATCCTAATGTGGGAAAGTCTACAAAAAAGAGGATATCAAGGCCCTGGTATATGCAAATTGTGTTTGAAGCAGGGGGAAACAATTGTTCATTTATTTATACATTGTTCCTTCTTCAAAAGAATATGGGCCGTAGTTTGTTGTAGATTACATTTATCAGGTACTTGGGAAGGTGGTTCAATTGATCTTTTTATGCAAAATTGGGTGAAGGAAAGGCATTATTTGACTGAATTTCCTATCTTTATAATGTGGGGAGTTTGGATAGCACATAATTTGTCCCTCTTCGAAGTAAAATATTGCTTATTTTTATGAATTTCACAAGGACAAAATTATCGTCTGATAACAAAGTTGTTTGCTATTCTCTGCCTAATTTATTTGAGAATATGCTTGTAGGTTTCTTTGATGGTGCAACTGCTAATGGATTTCATGGAGTAGGTTTTGTACTAAAATTTTCATAGCATTTTTCAATGCATGCATACATTGGAGGAGGGAAAGGAACAAATACAAAAGTTGAGATTATTTCTCTCCGGGGTTTGCTACGGCTGGGTAGAAAGATCAAATTGGACAATCTTCAAGTACCGGGGAATTTTAAAGTGATTACAAGTTGGGCATTAGGAATGGTTAATTTACAGGTGTTAGCTCTTGATCAATGGAAAAGGAGAATCATGTGTCTCAAGGAAGAATTTGTCTACATTGCCTTCTCCCATATTTACAAGGTTCATAATTCGGTTGTGGACAAATTATCTAAAAAGGTTGTGGGCCTTCCATCTGAAATTTTATATTATCAAATTTGTCAAAATGGTGTGTTGTCTAGCACTGTTGTTATTCCTTTTGACTAACTTTTAGTCTGTTTTTTAGATGGTTATTACTTTTCATCGGGGTAGATAGAATTTTTTTGAGGCTGAAAACAATTTATGTTAGTAGATATTTAGTGTCTTTGTAGGAAGATGCTCTTTTTTTTTGGAATTTTTGGAACTTCTCTTCCTTGTATGTTTTGGTAGGAAATTGTTTAAGTTCTAGTTACAGGGACTAAGTCTATATGGGACATATTATCTTTGATTTTAATAATAGCAAGATATTGTTTTTTCATGGGAAAAAAAATATCTTTTAAATGATCTATGTTAAGAGTTTTTTTTTTCTCGTTTTAAATTTTTTTTTTTTTTTAATTGTTTTGTCTATAGGTAAATTATTCAAATATAAATGCCTCCAAAAAATAAAAGTCAATCAGCTATGGAAAAACTTTATGAATATTCTGCAATGTCAGAAATTGTTAATATTAAAGATATTTCAGATCTATCTAATTTGAAGGATGAAACTATTGAACAATTTGTCGATGATTTAGACAAGCAAGGACAAGATACTGGAACTAGTAGCATGTGGAGAAGGAAGACCTCCTCAAAAATTGAATTTTGAGAAGAGTGGAAGATAAAAAATCATTGGGTGTATAGTATCAATGTTGTAGATGGAAAGACTTGTATGATGTGCAAATTTTGTGAGATATACAAGACTCAAGATCCATGAGGTATTGGAAAAAATGGATGTATTACAATTCGATATGATGTTGTGACAACTCATTCAAAATATCCTATTCATTAAACATAAATTTAGAAAAATGTGTATGAAACTGAAAGGTTGGCAAGGCCCATTCTAGAACACATAGTGACTATAAATGAGACCAATACGGAAAGGGTGATAACCACCATGAAGTTGGCATATTTTATTGCATAGAAGGATATTACAATTGCTACTTATTGTTGGAATAATGTAATTTCTCTTGTTGACCTAGCTAGTTTAATTAGTTGAATTATATTTTGTTTATGCATCCCGAGGTTAACATGATCAAATAGTAGTTAGATCTTGACATTGCAACTAGACAATTATTTGTAGTTAGATCTAGTTGTTTATAGCGAGGTCTTCTTCAATGTATTTAATATCATTTCATGAAGTAATGAAAGGTGTGTGGAAGAAATAAAGGACTTGATAGTTTAGAATTTTTTGGTTGTAACAATAGCCAGAGTGTTCTTGTGTTTAATCTTATATTTTGTAGAAAATTGTTTTATGTGAGTATTTCCATTGCCTCTTTTTTTTAGTTTGGTATCAGAGCAAGGTTGGATCCATCCTTCCCCAATCAAGAGAAGGGCTCTTGCATGCATCGGTGTTGAGAGGAGTGTATAGCAAGGTACCAATAGAAAATAAAAAACAAACCCTAAGGTTAAGGATTGAGTGGTGATAAGTACTATTTATTTATTTGTTTTATTGCTTGTCCAAGTTTCTAGATAAGAAGTCATCCATAGGTAAGCCTATTAGTTGAAAGAAGAGGTGTGGAAGAATTTAGACATAGAAAATCAATTTTTGAGAAAGTCAATTCATAGAACAACATTGTCTTAGTGGAAGAGGGATTCTAATTCTCGTGGTGTTGTTTCAATCAATACTTGTTCAACTGTTAAGGGAGTCAAAGATGTCCCCAACAAGTCATTCATTGTAGATAGTGATAAGGAGAATGAGGAGAGGATCAATTTCATATGTCGCTCCATCATACAACATTCTAGGCTAGTTCCAAAGAAGGAGATCATTTGATTCGTTGTAAAATTGTTGCAATCAGGTTTTTCCTTTTGGGGTTTGTGATAGAACGCCTAAAATCAATTAACAATTGCATTTTGGGGGATAAAATTATAACAAATTTATGAGATCTCCAACTGGGGTATTATGGATTCTAGTAGAAAAGACTTTTAGATTTACAAATCCTTTGGTCTAAGCAATAAGGAATGTTTAAATTCTGTAAATTTAAATTTGGTGATTAAGGTTGATAGAGTTGCATGAAAAAAAAGGGAACGACATCTACAAGTAGTCTAGGATAGCCTCAGGGACCCATTTTGACAGGTAAAAATTATGAAGTTTGGTCAATCAAGATGAAAACATTGCTTCGTTCTGAGGATTGTTGGGTTGTAGTTGTAAATGGGTTCATAGAACTAGATCTAGCAACCACCCAAACTATGAAAAATTCTCAAAGAGCTCAATTAATTGAAAATAGAAAGAAGGATTCAAAGGCACTATGTATTATTAAGCAAGGATTAGAAGACCCAAATTTTCCAAAATTTGTAGCAACAAATTACGTCAAACAAGCATGAGACACTTTAGAGATTTCCTATGAAGGCACAAACAAAGTAAAAACAACAAAGTTGCAAACACTTAGGAGAAGTTTTAAGAATTTGAAGATGAAGGATTTTGAGTCTATTGACCAATTTATGACTTAGATGATGAAGGTAGTAAATCAGTTAAGAACACATGGTGAAGATATAATAGACTAGAAATTTGTTGAGAAGGTTTTGAGGATCTTGCCAATAAAATTTGATGTTGTATATTTGAATTTTAATGTACCAGAGAATTTTGAGCTATTTTTAAAAGGATGGCTTTCACAGGTTACGATTTCATGAGAGGAGTGGGAAAGAGGGAGTCCATCACTAGTTTAAATGAATCTGCCATAAAATACCTTATCTAATTAAAATGGTGTAGACATGAACTGTCCCCAGCCCTGGAAGTGGATTATCGTTCAAGATAGTAGCTAGAACAATTCTTTTAGAAGTAAAGAAAGGATGGTCAATGTACCTTCAGGAAAATTCTGGCTTGATCCACGAAGTCCTGCGGAGGAAGACCGAAAAAAGATGGCGCAGGGACATGGAGGAAGAGATATACATGAATGGGATAGGAGAGAACAGGGGGAAGACAAGAAAGCAGAGTAGAGAAGAGAAGTTGCAGAAAACTCCCTAGAAATATTATAGAACTCCTCTTGTGGCATCGTACCTTGGCTTGAGGGTGGATGGTTGTAGTAGAGGACATCACAACTTTACCTATGGCTGGGTGGAGAGAAGTTCACCCTACAAAAAAATCCAACACAACTTGAATTCAGTAGATAAGTAACATGTATGTTTCTGTTTATTGATTTAATTATGTGAATGGGTAGTGTGACACCTTTGAATATGATTATTCAATCTGCAAGCTTAAAAATGTATCCTGGAAATGTCCTGTAATCGCATAACATATGTATCTGCATAGAAGTCTCATGTTCTTGGTTCCAAGCGACCTCTGTCTTTTGTAAATTAGCTAGAAATGCATATATATTTTTTTCAAAGCTTTCCTCAATGATAAATGTAAAAGAATGAGAACTTGCATAGTTGTTGTGCATATGCAAAATTTAAGCCTCTATTCAATTCTAAGAGGAAATATGCCTTTGCTTACTCCATGCATCGTTGTATCCCCTCTCGTGCCAGTATATATATGTGTGTGTGTGTGTACCCTTGTTTATCATTGTTGTAGATGCTTGAAATCAACAAGTTTCTTCAGGAATGGGTGAAGCATGGAGACCATGTGAAAAATCATAGAGTTCCTTGGACGAGCAGGAGGTCCTTTGAACTCGGTAAATATCATAAGGAACTTGGGGAAGAGCCTTATGAAAGAGGCTAAGTCCCGGAGCAGATCGTTAAACCAAGAGGATAAACCCTAACCCACCTCAGAGAATTTGTGACCATCGATATCATATGAGGACTAAATATGGGACCTTTATCGAGATGAAGTTAATATTTGACCTCACTCATTGATCTGGCGAAGAGGAGAAATCCTAACCCTCCATCGACGTTGAAGGTGAAGCCTGTTGAGTACACCCCAAAGTCAATGAGGTTCGTTGATCTATCAAAGGAGGTCTGTGGATGATCCTAAACAGTTAGATTATCGGTGAATGATTTGATCAGAGCTCCTTGGTCAGAATGACCCTCGAAGCCATGGGGGGAGGTAGTCTGAGAAAGCAAATAAAATGGACAATCTATGTCTTCCATTCGCTCAAGGCCATGATGAATCTATGTCGTAGATCATAGTGGGTCTCGTTTGAATGAGACCAAGTGAATAGGTGATGTCATCATGACATACCCTGCTAACTAGGATTGTCAATGTGTGTAGAAGGGTTACGTTTCAACCAGTGAATGGACGAAGGAAAAAAAGGGGGATCCCCGTTCATACCTTGGGATAGAAATTGTTAAACCAGAATTGTCAGATCCATGATATCGTGTGATCTCAACCATCCATTGGGGGAGGCTAATTAGAATTGTCATAGAACCTGAGAAGGTTTGACCTCAATGAGACTGCTAAGAGAATTAATCTAGATCATTGGTCGGGGGAGGAAGGGGGCATCAATGTGTAATGACCGTCATTTTTCCACAACATTACCATTTTCCCAGAGAGTTTATAGTGGGAGGTGATGTCAGATCCATGTGGGGATCCATGCATCCAACGAGGGTGACACCACATGTCATAATCCTTGGGTCGATCAAGGCTATGAATGTGATATGAAACAAGTACAACATATCTCATCGAATTGGAAATGGATGTGGTTGGGATGAAAGGTGTCATATGGAGAAAAATTGAGACCAAGGAATGCACACGGAGGTGGCTTGGAGGACCAACAAACTAACCCTAAATCCTAACCCTTAGATCTTAGGGAAGAGATCTAGATCATTCGTTGCATGATGCTTTTCGGAGTTCCCTCCGGGAAAATCTTATAAAGGATTTATGAAGTGTCACAATGGTAATTGATCCATAGGAGTAGAAGGAACCCTGATAATGAATCCTAGTCATCCGTCACAAGGGGTTATTCATAGTGGATCACAGGGATACACCCTAAGGACGGACTTCGAGGAGAAGATCTAACTGTTGGTGCATTAAGCAGGGACTCCAAGGAGGAGATCTAACCATTGATCATTCAAGGGAGGGGGAGTTTCAAAGGGAAATCATGGCCACCCATCATAATAAACCTTTGTATTGGGTCAAGGTGTTACCCTCCAGGGGAGAGGCTCTGAGATGAAATGTCGGTTGTCAATCAGGCAGGAACAAAAACATTTCGAGACCTTATTTTGACCATTCATCACAAGGCCCATTTCAGGGTGGAATATGGACATGAACTCTGGCAGGGATGCTTTGAGACATGACTCCAACCATTGATCTACCAAAGTACAAAGGACCCCATAGAAGATCTGGATCGTTCATCCTTAGATGGAAACTCATGCAGTTAATGGGAAATGTACTGTGTGTCACGTGAAAAGGAGGCTATGTGTCGCAGGAATATGATACAGCCAAGAAAATATCAATCCAACCCTAACTTTCCATTGCCAATTTCAGGTACCGACCGATCTTTCGGAAGAAATGGCCAACAGACTTGTCCATTGGAGTGTGTGTAGTAAATGTCATAGAAACACCCCGAGTGAAGAACCCTAAAATCGAAGGACTCTGATAGAAAATTTTTGATAGAGCACGGGAAGGGATATGACAAGGCCAATGCCACATTTGCACCACAACGTGGATGACGCGTGGCGGTGAAGTGGCCCAAACTTTGAGAGGCTATAATTTTCAATCTAAATCTCCATTTTGAGTGATATTACAGTCATTGGAAATCCCTTGTCAAGAAAAGGACGATGAAGCCATCAAAAGGGGGTTTGATATTGGTTAAGGAGAATGAAATTTTAATACCCCATTACCTCAAAAGCTACCTATGGGGTTGGGTGTGTTACAGATTGGTATCATACCTAGCAACTACACTTGACCTTCTTGGGCTCACTAAAAGAGTCAAATGAAATTTATTAGACATTTATAAAGGGGGAGGGCATGCTAAGCTACCCTATCCATAAGGGCCTATTGGTTCCTAACTATGTGACCGAGCGCTTAAACCTAGAAACACTCTACCCTTGTTACCAAGTGGTATTCTCTCATGGAAAATTGAGAGATATGCAGGTGATAATAAAATCTACCTCGAGAGTTCCACCATGGAATTATCAACCGCCACGTGTCTATATTGAATGTTGTAAAACCATCATCGGAGAATAAGTCTCTTATTAACTCGTGTGTAACTTGGGTGGACACTTAGGATCTAGAATGTTGATCTTTAGTGTAAACCTTGACTACATTTAGGGTATATATCGATGAGGATTATTGATCTGACCGTGATCAACGAGCATGATTTTTCCTTACCCACTGGGGATTTAACCACAAATGCTACAAAAAATGATGGATCTTGATCGATTTATCGATCTAACGGTCCTCAAGTCTCGAATTTACCTGATATATGGAATTCAATGGATGTTGATGTGTAGACAATAATGCCTAAGATCTCCATACTAAAAATGTTCTTTCATGATATGTTGTTTTTGCATGATCAAATAGGGACTCTGTGTTGTTGTTAATTATGAAATTTGTTGAAGCCAAAATTTCCATTTACAAATTTTTAACTATGTTGTTTTTAAGTTAATGGACAAGTCAAGTAACAAAAAATTTTTGAGCCCTAGCACTTAACCAGTCAGAGACTTCCCAGACAATATATAAAATAAAGGATGGTGACCCACCATCAATGGGGAGAGAGTTCCCATAACAAAGAGGAATAATATGATGAAAAGAGAATGGTAGAAACCCCTCCAAGCATGGCTAAGAATGTTAGAAGTCTTAGACCGAGTTGTAAGGCTTTAAGGATGAAAATGACTGGCTAATGAAGGAGTGGGAAAAACAGGATGAAATAAATGTAGTCTTGCTGCAAATCCTGTCACACATGGAAAGGTAGTTGCAACATGGGCCAACATCCAACAACATGGAAAAACACTAGCCTCAGAAAACTCAGAGTCTACTTGATATGCAGAGGCACAGACTTGAAAGAAAAAATGGAAAAAGAAACCCTCACAATAAGGCTCATAATGGATCCAAAAAGCATACTAAAACTAGAGACTCATCTGAGGATTCCTCTAGTGAAGGAGTAGAAAGCTCCAAGGAACTGTCCAACAATGAGACAAATTCCCATTCCTAGAAGAGAGGGAAGAAGAGGAAGCACTCCAAGGGAGGTGACACTCAAGAATTTAAGAAAACCAAACCACCTACCTTTGATGGAGAAATAAAAAAGGGGGAAGAGGCAGAAGCCTGGATACTTGGCCTGAAGAGGTATTTTATAGTTCATAACTACTCTGAGAACTTGAAAGCCTGAAAATCTATATTCAATTTGAATGGAAAGGCCCCTGTTGGTTTAATGAAATATTCTTTCCTACTGCCTGCGTTGTTGACCCAGGGTTCATATCTTTCAGGGTACCAACAAAACCTAAAACTATCGGCCCTTCTGGAAAACCAGAAGGAAACACAGTACACAGAATGCACTGCACAGTCTCACTCGAGATAGCTTTAAATGGGTGGTTGTAAGACTCAGGTGTTTACAGCGTAGGATTGAGTGAGAGAGATGGAATCTATATTCTGAGCCATTTATTCTAACTTGTGTTACAAACTACTGTTATTCTCTTTTATATTTTAACCTCCATGGAATCTTTTCTTGATATCTCAACAACAGTTAAACAAGCAATATAATAACTCATTCATTCATTACACACAACATTTAACTACTAAAAGTATGAAAAATATATACATAAATTCATCACATTACACATGTGTTACCATGGTTCACCCCCTCCTGGGCTACGCCCACAAAGATTTGTCTCTTGGATCTCTTATTATGGTAGTTCTGCAATTCTCGTGCCATGTGCTTACAACTCTCCTCAAATGGGTAAGATCTATATGAGGCGAACTAGATCGCAACAGGATCCTCAGCCTGCGATCTAATCCTCAAGATCTACCTTCTCTCCTGCACTCTAGTTCAATCACTTTACAAAAATATAGTTCACCTCATCAAAAATATTACATAAAAACCGAACCCTCCTACGATACCTGCGTATATATATATATATATATATCGGGCTCTTCAGCCATTTACACAAAACCTTACAAAAACCCTAATCGTACTATCATTAGGTCTTCCTTCTTTGCATGCGTGATTTTCTTCCTTTCAGCTGTTGCCTCCTTCTTGCATGCGTGCGTGTTGTGCTTCTGACCTGTTGTTTCTTTCCTCTTGCACGCTTTCTTTCCTACGATTTCTCTTCCAACTATCATTCTTCTTTGTGCACACTTTATTTCCCACTTCGGCCTGCTGCCAACATGCCCCCAACACTAACATGTGACTCGTCCCAAGTCACCTAATCTTTTTGGGCTGCCTCGATCTCCTCGATGATCCTCTGGAACTTTTCCCTCAGCTCTACTGCTTTTATCAGTGCCTGCATGGTCTTCTCCTTAATGGAATCCATTACTTGAACTGCCACTTTGTTGCTCAGTAATCCTGCACATTCTTCCTGAGTCTGTGTCATTTGTGTTCTAGCTACTTCTGCCTGTGCGAATAATTCTGCTACCCATTCCTGTAATGGTTCTATTTGAGCCCAACGCTCCTGTTTCTTTGTTTGCGTAGTGATAAGTTTTGTTTGCATATTTTTCATCTCTTGCGTCCCCTTGACGCATTCTGGGATTGGTATGGTCTTTTTCCTCTGTTTTAGTTCTTGGATCGTTGCATTGATCCTTTCTTCTTCCTTGTCCCAGTGTTGAACATGTGGATCCTCCTCCAGTCTTGTCCAAAGTTGCACTGCTTTATCGATCAAGTTAGCTACCGTGCTAACCTATTTCTCCATCTTCTGTATTTGTGTTGTTGCTGCCTGCCTCCTTTTCTCCTTTACTTCCAGTGAAGTTGTTGGTGTGAGTTGTTCTTGGAGATCCTCGATCTCCTTCTATTATCGAGCAATTACCTGCGTAATCTGGTCAATCTTTTCTACGGCTGGGAGTTCGTTTCCTTGTGTAGTTCTTGGAATTTTTCCAAAAATTTCTCCCACTCTGTGCTCCAATTCATTCCTATGTTCTCTCTCCTCTTGAGTTTCAGATTTGGCCTACTCACAATATATTTCAAGTGCTTCCTGCTTCTTTGTTTCTTTCTGTAGCTCGACTAAGTTTTTATGTGCCCGATACTGCATCTCGTGGTTGACCCTGACCTGCAATTTGTACAGTTCCCTTGATGGCATCTGTGTCAAGACCAATTGGATGTGGTCCAAATCCTTTAGTGGTGCTTGTCCCATGATTTCATCCATTCGTAGCATGCTCGGTTTTATGTAGACCATTGCGTGTGTGTGTGGTAATGGGAGGGCTGGGTCTCGTTCTTCTACTTCCACTCTTTTGTTGGTTTGTGTTGTCAAAGGCTCTATGCCTCTGCTTCTACTTTCTCTCTGGGCCTCCCCGAGTGTCTTGAGGATTTGTCCCATTTCTTCCATCTCTTTTTGTAGTTTATCCATGTGATGTGATGCATGATCAAAGTCTTCTTCTAGACAATCCTGGACCATTCTGGTGATCATTTCTCCATCGTCCTCCATGATTGGATAGTCCAGTGATGCTCGTTGCACCTTCAATTTCTTGCGTGCACCTGTTGCCTGTACAGTTGGTCTCTTAGTTCCCCCTGGTTCTTGTGTGATGGGATTCGGGGTGGTCTCCTGCGCTCCCTTAGCTTGCTTCGGTTGTTTGGTGGTCTCTTTATACCCCTTGTGGGTTCCTATATACTTTCACCCTTCATTTTCCTGATTCAACTTGTTTTGGCCCGTCCTTGGTTTCTTGGGCATTAGGATTTGTGGAGGCTGTGTTTCCGCCTGCGCTACTTCTCCTTTTGTGGGTCCTTCTGGTACTTCCTGGGGAATGGATGGGATCCTCCATGCATCAGGCCATTCGCTGATGACCATGTGTATATCACCTTCTGTGATGCAGTAGCGCATCAGTAGCCACTATTTATCTGGATCCTACCTTGGTTGTATCCACATGGGTTGACGTGTAGCCTAGAAGTTAGCAATGTCCCCATATCGCGCGAAAGCATCTAGTGTTATTCTCCATGATCGGCTGATAACTTCCTATATGTACCGTAGGTATGCTTCAAAGATGATTCCATTTTCCCTCTTATACTTGGCCTATGGCCCAGATCTCAGTAATAGATATCTCGCTCCCGCTGGCTGTGGTCTAGTACAAAAACCTACATATTCTGGTTCCCGCCATCCCATGAAGGCTATGAGGGTGAGAAACCATGAGTAATGGAATTATGTACCGAAGTCCTGTGCATCCTTGTAGACCACTTGGAACAAGTTTAATAGATAAGGCTCCCAGCTCATGAAGGTGCCTACTACGTACTGAGCTGCAACTACGATGACTCCCGCTGGTACTTTGTCTTTACGACATTTTCTTAACAGTTTGCAGGCTAAGATCTTTGCGCCCAGTTGTGTCACTGCATTTTTGATCTGCTTGATTATAATGCCTCTTGTCCCCCTAGTGGTACCATATTTCTTATTCATTTCCTCTGCTAACACTTTCTCCTTGGATTTATCATCCAAAATCAATGCGGGATCCATACCCTGGCTAGGTAGTCCTATTATCAGCGCGATAAGCTCAACAGTTATGGGTACGGGTTTGTCCAGCCATATATCCCCTCCATGCATGACTGCTGACAATTTCTTAATGCATTCTGTCATGTACTAGCCTCTGCCAAAATGTGGGAGTTTTAGCAACCCTAAAATGCATGTTCTGTCCAGTCTAACTGCCCACTGATATGGCCAGCGGATTGTTCCCCCAAGTTGGTTGACCACTATGTTTTACATAAAAAAACCTCGGCGCAAGTTCCGGGTACTTGGTTTCATATGATATGTCATTGTTGAAACACTTGAGCTTCCCGACATGACCCAGTAGCTGCGGATCTACCTGTACTCCCTCTGGTATGCGTGGTAGCACAATTTCTACTATCGGTTTCCTGTGAGGTGAGATCAGTATCAAAACTCTGTCTTCCTGCTATGGTGGTTGGTACGAAGTTCTAGCAGCTCCTGGTTGCTACCCTGTAAGCTATTTTGGCCAAGCCGAGGTAGTTCCCGTAGTCTCTTCTATTGGTTGACCTAGGCTGGGTACCTGTGAATCGTCTAGTTTCCCCTCTGATCCTTTATTCTGTGTCATTCTGTTAACTTCTGCGGCTGGTTCAGTGCTTTCTGGTTGCACTTGCTGTTGGGTTTCCGCTTCCTCGTTATGAGGTTCCTATGTCGTTGTTGGCATGTCCTCTCTCATGTCCTCTACTTTTGTTTGTTGAATCTCTTCCAGTATTAGTGTAGAGTTCACCGATGTTATCTCTGGGGATGGGATCTCATCAACATCGACGATCTCTGGCTGCTACTGCTCATTTTATTCCAACGGTCCTTGTGACTTAGTTTGAACTTGGTCGGTCTGGCTATCTGGCCTATTTTGACAGACTTCGGGGGTGCCATAGTGTTGAGTGTCGAACGTTTGCTAAGTTTGAAGGACTGTGGTGAGCTTTGTGGTCTCACTTTGTCCGTTTGGGCTATTGTTTCTCTCTCTATGTTCTCCTTTCGTGAATAGACTAGCTTCTTCCGCTTTCATGTGTTGTATGGGCTTGTCATGAAGCTTATCGAGGATGCTTCCTCCATGATGGGATTAATGCACCATAACTATGGGTTTAATGCATCTGTAGTAGTTTCATACTTTCCATTACATTTACTTTTCTGTTTCCAGTTGGCGTGTTTAATGTGATGTTCCATCAGTCCTTGCCTTGCCTTAATTCCACTTAGTGCTATCCTGTCATCCTGATTTTTCCGACTTTCTGTTTCCCACTCATTTTTCTTTGGCATGTAACCGTTGTTCTTGCCTTTGTTGCATTCATGTTTCGAGCATCTTGTGTCTTTTTTTTTTACTGTGCGATGGGTGGTCGACTGTCCTTGTATAGATTCAGTCGGCTCCCATTGATCATTCATCTGAGGTCTTTGCCTGCTAAATCTCTTAGTTGTACAACTCCACCATCTGTTACATATTTTACCTCGTCTGGTCCTAACCAATGCATTCTCAACTTTCTTGGGTGTTGGAATGATTTGTTGTCATAGAGCAATACTAGATCTCCTTCCATGAAGGTCTTCTTCTTGATGTGTCGATCGTTCCATGCTTTGTCTCTGGCCTTATGAACTTGTTGATGGAATCCTGCTAGGATTCGGTCTTCCTCCATTGCTAACAGTTGGTTTAGTCTTTCCTATATTGTGTCGTGTTCTTTCATTTGTGTGATAGTTGCTACGCGTAAGCTGGGTACTAAAAATTCTAATGGCACTATCGCTTCTTGGCCATAGACTATTTTGAATGCTATGTGCCCTGTTAACTTATTGCATGTCTTCCTATATGCCCATAATACTGCTGGTACTTTGACATCCCAGTCTTCTCTGTTGACGTTACATATCTTTGTCAATGCGTTCTCTAGAATTTTGTTGAAGGCTTCTACTGTGCCATTCACCTGTGGATGATACGGTGTGTTTTTTTGGTGGTGAACTTAAAAATCTTTGAGCATCACGCAGATGGTGCTATTTATGAAATGCATGCCTTGGTATGTAACACCATGTTTCCCCCAGCTTGTAAATATAACTGGACTGGCCAAAGAACTATGGCAAACTCATGAATGTGAATATGTGATGTAAATAGACCTTGAGGAAAAGGTCCATGAATGTGAATAACATTTTGAATTTATTGCAGGACTGCTGAGAGGGGATGTGTAGAAAAAGAGACCACGATGGTGGTGGAAGGCCCCTGAAAAGGTGGTGTTAACTTCCTTCGAGAATTGATTACCGTATTTGGACTCCACTGGCCCAGAGAACCAAAAGCGGCTTGCTGGCTCCGAATTAAATGTCCCGCAGGCTAGTAGGTTGATGGCTTAATGAGGGATGGGGAGGTAAACCACCCATCCATAGAGCTGTTAGGCCTGATCAGCGCGAGGATAATTGCGCCACACGCAACCTCGTGAGAGGATAAGGCGTGGGGTAGAAGTGATTGGGGGGGAAGACGCGAGGGGAGCTCTGGCATTACGCAGAGTGAGTGATAGAAGAGAGGAAGGATTGCAACCTTTGCTCCTGGTCACTGGCAGACAGAGACGCAGTCTCACAGCATCGTGGTCTCAGCTCGGGGGTGGCTAGTGGTAAATCCACTGGGAGTCGCTAAGCCTACGGTTGGGTGGAAACGAGCACCCCTCTCAGCAGTTTCTTAACCCCTGGTGTAATTTCTGATAAGTATCTTGCCTCTGGCATCTGGAAATATATATATATGTTTATTCTGATGATTATGCCCATAAGCTGTGAAAATTGTGAATGATTTCATTATAAGAATGTCTGTATGGTGCTTTGATCAGTACTAGTAGTTATATATTTGTATGGAAAGACTACGTATGGTTTATGTCCTCATGAATTCATTATTTGTGTGCGTACTGATCCAACTCAGACTTCACGCCTAGCTCTCAGGAGGACGACATCCATATATACCCCAGGTAGTACCCTGAGTAAATCTCCCCATAGAAATACCTTCCTTGAAAAGTCCATCAAGAACCGGGAAGGCAGTTGTGAAGGCGTAAGACCTTAGTAACCTCGCATAAGGAGGAACGATCCTCTTGAAAACCGAGATGGCAGCATAAGGATGAAGTGACAAATCGACGGATGAGATCCCGTTGGGAGATCTGTGGTCACTCACGACCGTCAGATCGGAGGAAGGAGCAGGAAAGTTAAGTACCTTAACCTTATAGGTATTAATCAATGGATGAGATTTCGTCGGGGAATCTGCGGTCACCCACGACCGTTAGATTAGTAGGAGAAGGTAGGGCGTTAAATTCCTTACCACTTGGTTTTCCTGTGTCTTCGTGGGTAGCGAAGAGTTTAGGACCGTAGATTCCCAAGGTTCATGAGAGTATCTGGACCGTGGATATTTTCTATGCCCAGGGAGTCGTGGAAGGATGCATGGGTAGGAACCATTATCAGCCGTCAGATCTCGGCTGAAAAACCCGAAAGCCGTAGGATCTGTCAAGTGATACCCGAGGGTTAAAAACCCCAGTAAATCGGGATTTTCCATGGTGGAAACCCTGTAGTAGATCTGAGTCGTCCGACTAACGGAGGCCACGTTTCAATAACTCACCCATTTCGGGAAATTGAGAGTCCTGTTGACAAGAGAATCAGGACTTTCCTGGGTGGAAACCCTGGAGTAGTTATGGACCATCCGATTTAAGGAGGTCACGTGTCGAGAGATTACCCATTTCGGGAATCTGGGAGTCGGGAAATCGGGAGTCCTATTGACAAGAGAATCGGGACTTTCCATGGTGGAAACCCCGGGATAGATCTGGACCGTCCGACTTAAGGAGGCAACGTGTCAAAAGATTTCCCGTATCGAGAAATTGGGAATCGGGGATTTGGGAGTTCCGTTGACAAGAGGACGAGCTTTCACCTTGATAAATCCTGACCTGTAATATGTAAATGTGAGCATGTGGTTAGAGTCCCGATGAACGGACAAGATTCCTTCGGGAAATCTCAGGGTCCGTAACAACTGTCCGATGTGAGGAAGAGATGCCAGTTTTACGCTGGAGCGCAGATGTGCATTAGGGTAACTAGCGAACAGATCTGGATGGCCAGAGTCCACTCGCCCAGATCTACGGCTAAGGATTCATTCCGGAGCCCCCTTTCCATTCTGCCTTTA
>SNQJ01S0011963.1:183921-203082 GCA_010110895.2 Picea sitchensis
CATTATATCGAATTTCACCATTCGCCATACAATATATACAATGTTTTTAGGTATTCCGTAGATACCAAAACCCTAATCCCTTAATCCGGGATTAATTTACAAATCAGCTAAAAATAGCAAAATCCGCTAAAAATAGCTAAAAATAGCTAAAAGTTGGTACGGACTGCCAGACGCAGTTGTTGTAGCGCACCCACACACACACACACATGCAAAGAATATAACACATACCCAACAAACCCTAGCATCACACCTCGCAAATATCTGGATAAATACGTGTTTACGGATTTACACGAAGTCTTTTTCTGTGATTTTCCCCACCTACTGCAGGAGTGGATACTAAGGTTGAAAGATAACCACGGGATGAACTAGATCCAACAACTAGATTGGACCCTAGTACAGGTTGAGCAGTTACAACAACTAAACAACAAATTCACCCGCGCAATCTACTTTTGGCTTGACAGTATTGTGGCAAGCTTCATCATAGATTTGCAGTCGACCCAAGAAAGTCATACAGCACAACAGAGAAGGAATTTCTACATGGACCCTTCAGAAGGTACATTCGATCACTGTATACTTATATTAAAATATTGTTATATAACAAAGGTGTAATGACAATGGAATCAGATAGCTAGACTTCCTTGTGTGCATGGGGGAAGGGGAGAAGCACTGACAGAGAGAGGATAAATGGACGAAGGTAAGAATAAAGGCAAGAAGGAGGAGGAATTTTTGGACCCGATCTTGATGGATGACGACCAGCTTAAGTGGATCTTGGCGTCATCAGGAATAATGCATAGCAAAGTACCCTACCAATACAAGGAGAATACCAAGAATAGAGTCATAGCCGCGAGAGAGTGCTTGGGAAGCGATGAGGAAGAGGTAGAGAATCTTCGGGTTGTGGAGCAGATTAAGGAAATATTGCACGCAACCTAGGAGAGGAAAATAAGAGGCCCAAGAACCGGAGGAGAAGATAGCCATCCTTTACATATTAATGTGAGTGTGGAACCCATAAACCCATGTGCGACCAATACACCAAGGAGAACACCACTGTTTAGACAACCGAAGTTTGGAGGGCGTTCGATAGCAAGAAGTACATCTACCGCGGGAGCAACAACTGGAGGAGCCAGTTCAGGCAGTACTAGTCAAGTATCCACACCATACGACGTAGGTAGCAGTTCAGTATTTAGAATGGCAAGACACGATCCCACTATTAGATTACCAGAATTTCGAGGAGAAGCAGCAAAAGATCCTTAGAAGAATTTGTTCCTTTGTGCAAAGATCTGGGAGGCAAAACATATCACTGATGAAGATACCAAACTTGCGTAGCTAGCGATCACACTAAGAGACCACACACTAGACTGGTACATGAGTCTAGACACGAACAATGCCCCTGGGACGATGATAACACTGACAGCCATTAAGAAGTTGTTGATTAATGAGTTCCAAAAGCCGAGCTCAGAGGATCAGTACATGAACGAGATGATCGAGATAAGACATAAACTAGGAGAGTTTGTATGGGAGATTGACCATAGATTCAAGCGACTGAAGGGGAAGTTAAAATACCTTATGACCGAGATGTAGCACCGACACCTGTTTGTCAACTCACTACTCCCATACCTAAAATATCCCTTACAACAGTAGAAGTTTTAGATGCAGGCCGAGGCTCTATAGGCAGCCTTGCAGCTGGAAGAGAACCAGTACCAACAGATGGACCCAACTATTGAAGAATTGAAGGAGGATTTGAAGAACCTAACATTTCATTTGAACCAGAATAAGAACAAGGACAAACGAGAAGTCATTTGGTGCACCACATGCAGGACGAAAGGACACCACAAGAATGAATGTCCAACATTCGCGCAGTATATGGAAACATGCATGCCAAACCTGCTACCACAGGGAGGATTGTGGTGCAAAATATGCAAGAAACTGGGTCACGACCCTTATCACTGCACGATGATGTAGAAATACCAGACAATTCCAAAAAATTCTTATTGCACCTTTTGTAAGTCAGTGGGCCATGACGACAAAGATTGCAAAACTATGGAGTTGATGCAGGAAAGAACATCATACACATACAGGGTACAGGCCAAAATGATGACTGGGCAAGTAGTGCCACAATTCAATCAAGCCCCAACTCCATACAACACTGTACAACAATAGTACAATATTGTGCAACAACCATACAATAACGCACAACCGCAGTACAACCCGACGCAACCCCAGTATAATACCGCACAATATAATCAGGCACCACAATACAATGCGCCGAGAGGGGACTGAGTAGGCTACCAAGGAGGAGGATGAGCCAGAGGAGGTTTCAAACGTTCCAGAGGACCAGTCACATGTCAAAACTGTCAGCAACCGGGACATTATGCACGGGAATGCCCACTTCCGCCAGCGACTTGTATGTATTGTCGTGCATCGGATCACGAGACGGAGGAATTTCCGACACTATTAGTAAAGATCCAGGAAAAGAGGAACTAGAACAATCGGAATGTTCAATAGATTTCATCCGAAGCAAGGGAGGACAAACAAAACATCAATATAGTCACGCGTGGAGGAACAAAAACAGGAAACGATGCAGTCCGATAGGAACCCACACATAACCAATGGGTAAAGAAGAACATCGAACCAAGAAAGCAGCTTGATGTGCCCAAAGAAAAGGAGACTTTTAAGGAAGTCAGACAAGAATTTCAGAAGGTGGACACAACATCGACTTCCACTACACAATCAGTGCATGAAGCCCCAGAATATTAAATGACGCCATCATTGGATCATACCAACAGAACGCCACCCAAGGGACAAGTAAGTACTATCAAAGAATTTTTGCAATCATGCATAAAAATGTTAAGTGATCCTTCATCTATGAAAATATTGCAAAACATCCTAGAGAAATGTAGCAGCGAGACGGAAGAAAAGCTAGAACAAAAAATTCTCAATCATCTACACACAAGAAGAAGAACAAGTAGGGAATTTAGGCTGAATGCTAACATTGGGGATTTCAATATGGGAGACATCATACTAGACCTAGGATCCAAAGTGAATGTTCTACCCAAGAAAACCTGGCAATGCATGGGAGAGCCAACATTGGGATACTCAAATGTCCAATTAAAAGTAGCAAACCAACATAGGGTTCTACCAATAGGGAGACTGAAAGGAGTAACAATAGATCTTGATGGAGTGTGCACTAAAGTAGACTTTGAAATCATCGAAATAGTAGATGGCACAACACCGTACCCGACACTACTTGGTTTGGATTGGGCATTTGACAACCAGACCATAATTAACTTGAAGACAAGAAAAATGACATTTGAATCCGGAGATTACAGGGTCATAGCACCATTGGATCCATCGGAAGGGGAGAGGTCTATAGAACCCACTAGCCTGAACTTAGAGGAGATCAGACAGTTGTACAGAACAACTGTGCACGAGAATGCTTGTGTAAAACCAACTGCAGATGGGGTACTCAGTTGGTGCAACATTACTTCATGCGCAACAGATTCAAACACCGGGTTAGAAAACTGACAGTAGAGACTACACGAAGTATCCACGAGAAGATGTGAAAGAATAGACCGCACAGTATGTTGGATAGGAATATAAATCAAAGAACCACCCAGTTTCCACGGACTAAATGATTTGGAAACATTCTTGACACAATATGAAGACGAAATATTAGAGAACCATAGGCTACTAGCACTATATTTAGCACTCAAGGCCACACCTGCAAGATGGTGGGGCGCACACAAGAAAATTATCACAAACTGGTACCAATGTAAGTGGTTATTGTGCATAAGGTTCGGCACAAAACAGAAAAACAGCAAACAACGGAAATATGTAGGACTAGGGACACCAGTGAAACACTTGGAGGAGTGAAAAACGTTGTGAAAAATGACACCACCAAAGGAATGGCCTCACCACTTCATTCACACTTTAGAGGGCATACCAGCGAACTGGTATACCGATCAGGAATTGCGCAAAGGAACTACAACATGGACGACATCGAAATAGAACTTTACTGTCACTTTCTCATTCGAGCATGAGAACCCCAACATAGATGCAGCCCTGAAACGGATCAGAGGAATCATATTTATTGAAGAACCGAAAATAGAACTTATTACCGAAGAACAATAGAAAAATAAGCAGACAGTCAAGGAACTACTGTCATGTTACCATGTATAAGAGGAAGCACCAGACGAACATGACCCCCATGAAATTCAGATTGAAGAAGTAGAAGGAGAAAGAGATGTGAAGGGACCACCCATAGAATCCAAATTTATTTCCGTGCCAATCAAGGTAAAGAAGGTTAAAATCAGAACAGTTGAACATCCCAAAATGGCTAGCATTGGAGACTACTGGGATGAGCCAACAGTAGAAAGCATCAAAGAGTTGTTGCGCGAATACAACGACTTGTTTCCTACAACATTTACAGAGATGAAGGGTATAGAAGGAGAACTGGGAGAGATGAATATACCCCTTAGACCTGAAGCGAGACCGATTAGACAGTGATCATATAGATTGAACCCCATATATAAATAGAAAGTTGAAGAGGAGATCGACTAGATGCTCGAAGCCAACATAATTGAACCAATCGAGGAATCTGAATGGATAAGCCTGATGGTCGTACAGGACAAGAAACAAGGAAGAGGGATTAGGATATCCAGAGTGGTTATCGCAACATTTAAAGAATTCATCCATCAGTTTCTCAAAGTATACATGGATGACTAGACAGGATATAGTATGTTTAAAAACCATGTGGAAGTTTTACGCTTGATGCTGTAACGATGCAGATAGTGTCAAATATCACTAAACATAAAGAAATGTATATTTGGAACACCGCTTGGGATACTATTGGGCCATAAAGTATGCAAACAAGGGCTATTGGTCGATCCGGTAAAGATCACAATCATCATTAATTTACTAGCACCCAAAACAGTCCACTAGCTATGAGCAACGTTAGGACACATAGGATACTAAAGGAAATTCATCAAAGGATATGCGCAGATCACAACACCAATAGAGAAACTGCTAAGAAAGGATACAAAGTGTCAATGGAATGACGAGTGTCAACACGGTCTGGATACTCTGAAGGAAAAGATGGTCATTGTACCAATATTAGTATTTCTAGACTGGGGAAAGACATTCCTTGTGCATGTAGATGCATCAACGATAGAACTTGTTGCTATATTAGCTTAACTAGGAGAAGGATACTTGGATCACCTGATAGCATTCGCAAGAAGAAAACTATCGGACTCAGAATAGAATTATAACATTGTGGAAAGAGAAGGCCTAGCTATGGTTTGCGCACTGCATAAGTTCAAACACTACCTATTGGGAAAACATTTTAATATGTTTACAGATCACTCAGCCCTAAAATACCTAGTCAAAAATCCAGTGTTGTGGGGGAGAATTTGTCGATGGTTACTGTTATTTCAAGAATTTGACTTCGAAGCAATAGTCAAACCAAGAAAACTAAATGCAGGACCTGAACACTTATCACAGGTCACAAATGGAGAAGAACCCACGAACTTAGAAGACAACTTTCTGGATGCCCAGTTATTCTCAGTACAGATTGTTGATGACTACTTCACAGAGATCATCCAGTACTTGAGAACAGGTACCGCGCCGCAAGAATATACCACCATGCAGAAGGAGAACCTGGTAGTTTGTGCAACCGACTATCAACTGATCGCAGGACATCTATATAAAATGGGCATAGATAGCATTTTACGAAGGTACGTGTTAGAGCACAAACGACCAAAAATTTTAGCAGAAGCCCGTGAGGGATTGGCAGGAGGACACTATGCAGGAAAATTTACCGCATAGAAGGTACTCCGTGCAGGATTATGGTGGCCAATGATTCACAGAGACTCAAAAGAGTATTGTTGGAGATGCGATGTCTGTCAAAGGATAGGCAAACCCAACAGAAGGGATGAGATGTCGTTACAACCGCAAGTGAAATTACAGGCATTTGATAAATGGGCAATAGACTTTGTGGGACCAATTAACCCACCAGCCAAATGAACAGGGGCAATATATATCATCACCGCAACATAATACGTAACAAGGTGGGCAGAAGCCACACCGGTAAAACACTGCAGCACAGAGACAACTGCACACTTCTTATTTGAACAAGTAATTTCTAGGTTTGGGTGCCCAAGAGTGTTGATGAGTGACCAAGGCACAAATTTCATAAATAGCACCATCCACGTGATGCTCGAATATTTTGAAGTTCACCACCAACAAAACACACCATATCATCCACAAGCAAATGGCATAGTAGAAGCCTTCAACAAAATTCTAGAGAATGCATTGACAAAGATCTGTAATGTCAACAGAGACAACTGGGACCTCAAAGTACCAGCATTATTATGGGCGTATAGGATGACATGCAATAAGTTAATAGGGCACACACCATTCAAAATAGTCTACAGCCAAGAAGTAGTAGTGCCATTAGAATTTTTAGTACCCAGCTTATGTGTAGCAACTATCACACAAATGACAAAACACAACGCAATACAGGAAAGACCGAACCAATTGTTAGCAATGGAGGAAGACCGAATCCTAGCAGGATTCCATCAACAAGTGCATAAGGCCAGAGACAAAGAATGGAATGATCGACATATAAAGAAGAAGACCTTCATGGAAGGAGATCTAGTATTTCTCTATGACAACAAATCGTTCCAACACCCAAGAAAGTTGAGAATGCATTGGTTAGGACCATATGAGGTAAAATATGTAATAGACGGTGGAGTTGTACAACTAAGATATTTAGCAGGAGAAGACCTCAGATGAATGATCAATGGAAGCTGACTGAAGCTATACAAGGACAGTCGACCACCCACCGCGCAGTAAAAAAAAAAAAAAAAAGCCACAGGACGCTCAAAATACGAATGCAGCAAAGGAAAGAACAACGGTTACATGCCAAAGAAAAACAAGCGGGAAACGGAAAGTCGAAAAAATTAGGATGACAGGATAGCACTATGTGGAATTAAGGCACAACAAGGACTGATGGAACATCACATTAAACATGCCAGATCGAAATGGAAAAGTAAATGTAATGGAAAGTACGAAACTACCACAGATGCATTGAACCCATAGTTATGGTGCATTAATCGCATCATGGAGGAAGCGTCCTTGATAAGCTTCATGACAAACCCATACAACACACGAGCATGGAAGTAACTAGTCTATTCATGAAAGGTGAACAGAGAGAGAGAAACAGTAGCCCGAACGAACAAAGCGAGACCACAAAGCTCACCACAGTCCTTCAAACTCAGCAAACGTTCGACACTCACCACTATGGCACCACCGAAGTCCGTCGAAATAGGCCAGGCAGCCAGACCGACCAGGTTCAAACTAAGTCATGAGGACCGCTGGAATAAAATGAGCAGTAGCAACAAAAGATCGTCGATGTCGATGAGATCCCATCCCCAGAGATAACACCGGTGAACTCTACACTAATACTGGAAGATATTCAACAACCACAAGTAGAGTACATGAAAGAGGACATGCCAACAATGGCGCAGGAACCTCAGAAGGAGGAAGCAGAAACCCAACAAGAAGTACAACTAGAAAGCATTGAACCAGCCATGGAAGTTAACATAACGACATAGAATCAAGGATCAGAGGGGAAACCAGACGATTTGCAGGTACCCAACCTAGGTCAACCAACAAAAGAGACTATGGGAACTACCTCGGCTTGGACAAAATAGCTTACAGGGTAGAAACCAGGAGTTGCTGGAACTTTGTACCAACTACCATAGTAGGAAGATAGATTTCTAATACCGAGCTCACCTCGCAAGAAACCGAGAGTAGAAATTGTGCTACCATGCATACCAGAGGGAGTACAGGTAGATCTGCAGCTATTGGGTCACGTCAGGAAGCTCAAGTATTCCGACCATGGCGTATTAGATGAAACCAAGTACCCAAAACTTGCGACGATGTTTTTTATGCAGAACATAGTGGTCAACCAACTTGGGGAAACAATCCACCAACCATATCAGTGGGCAGTTGGACTGGACAGAACAAGCATTTTAGGGTTGCTAAAACTCCCACATTTTGGTAGAGGCTAGTATGCGATAGCATGTGTTGAGAATTTATCAACAGTCACGCATGGAGGGGAAATATGGCTGGACTGTTGAGCTTATTGCACTGATACCAAGACTACCCAGCCGAGGTATGGATCTCGCACTGATTCTGGACGATAAATCCAAGGAGAAAGTGTTAGCAGAGGAAATGAAGAAGAAATACGGTATCGCCAGGGGGACAAGAGGCATTATAATCAAGCGGATCAACAATGTAGCAACACAACTAGGCGCAAATATCTTAGCTTGCAAACTGTTAAGAAAATGCCACAAAGATAAAGTACCAGCGAGAGTCATCGCAGTTGCAACTCAGTGCGTAGAAGGCACCTTCATGAGCTGGGAGCCTTATCTATTAAACTTGTTCCAAGTGGTCTGCAAGGATGCACAGGACCTTGGTACATAATTCCATTACTCATGGATGCTCACCCTCATAGCCTTCATGGGACGGTGGGAACCAGAATATGTAGGTTTTTGTACTAGACCACAGCCAACGAGAGCGATATATCTATTACTGAGATCCAGGCCATAGGCCAAGTATAAGAGGGAAAATGGAATCATCTTTGAAGCATACCTATGGGACATACAAGAAGCTATCAGCCGATCATGGAGAATAACACCAGAGGTTGTCGTGCGATATGGGTACATCGCTAACTTATGGGCTACACGTCAAGCCATGTGGATACAACCAAGGCAGGATTCAGATAAACAGTAGCTACTGATGCGCTATTGCATCATATAAGGTGATATACACATGGTCATCATCGAATGTCTTGATGCATGGAGGATACCATCCATTCCCTGGGAAGTACAAGAAGGACCTGTAGAAGGAGAAGCAATGTAGGGGGAAACACAGCCTCCACAAATCCTAATGCCCAAGAAACCAAGGACGGGCCAAAACAAGCTGAATCAGGCAAATGAAGGGTCAAAGTAGATAGGAACCCACAAGGGGTATAAAGAGACCACCAAATAGTCGAAGCAAGCTAAGGGAGCACAGGAGACCGCCCCAAATCCCATCACACAGGAACCAGGGGGAACTAAGAGACCGACTGTACAGGCAGCAGGCGTGCACAAGAAATCGAAGGTGAAACGAGCATCATCGGACTATACAATCATGGAGGACGATGGAGAAATGATGACTAGAATGGTCCACGATTGTCTAGCAAAAGACTTTAATCATGCGGCACATCACAGGGATAAACTGCAAAAAGAGTTGGAAGAGATGGGACAAATCTTCAGGACACTCGGGGAGGCCCAGAGAACAAGTAGTAGCAGAGGCATAGAGCCATCGAAAACACAAACCAACAAAAGAGTGGAAGTAGAAGAACGAGACCCAACCCTCCCATTTCCACACACACACACAACGATTTACATAAAACCAAGCATGCTACGAATGAATGAAATCGTAGGAAAAACACCACTGAAGGATTTGGACCACATCCAATTAGTCTTGACACAGATGACATCAAGGGCACTATACAAATTGCAAGCCAGGTTCAACCACGAGATGCAGTCTCGGGCACATAAACACTTAGTGGAGCTATAGAAAGAAACAAAGAAGTGGGAAGCACTTGAAAAATATTGTGAGCAGGCCAAATCCGAAACTCAGGAAGAGAGAGAACGTAGGAATGAATTGGAATGGAGAGTGAGAGAAATTTTTGGAAAACTTCCAAGTACTGCACAAGGAAACAAACTCCCATCCACAAAAAAGATCGACCAGATTGCACAAGCAATTGCTCGATACCAGAAGGAGATCGAGGATCTCCGAGAACATCTCACACCAACAACTTCACCGGCAGTAAAGGAGAAAAGGAGGCAACAAGCAACAATGCAAATACAGGAGATGGAGAAATAGGTTAGCACGGCAGTTGACTTGCTCGATAAAGTAGCGCAACTCTGGACGAGACTAGAGCAAGATCCACAGGTTCAACGCTAGGACAAGGAAGAAGAAAGAATCAATGTAATGATCCAAGAACTCAAACAGAGGCAAAAGACCATACCAATCCCAGAATGCATCAAGGGGATGCAAGAGCTGAAAAAGATGCAGACAGAACTTATCACTGCGCAAACACAAAAATAGGAGCGTTGGGCTCAAATAGAACCATTACAGGAATGGGTAGCAGAATTATTCGCATAGGCAGAAGCAACTAGAACACAGATGACATAGACTCAAGTAGAATGTGCAAGATTATTGAGCGACGAAGTGGCAGTTCAAGTAGTGGATACCATTAAGGAGAAGACTTTGTAGGCACTAATATAAGCAGCAAAGATGAGGGAAAAGTTCCAGACGATCATCGAGGAGATCGAGGCATCTCAGAAAGATTAGGTGACTTGGGACGAGTCACATGTTAGTGTTGGGGGCATGTTGGCAGCAGGCCGAAGTGGGAAATAAAGCGTGCACAAAGAAGAATGATAGCTGGAAGAGAAATCGTAGGAAAGAAAGCGTGCAAGAGGAAAGTGACAACTGGTAAGAAGCACAGGACGCAGACATGCAAGGAGGCGACAGCTGGAAGGAAGAAAAGCACGCATGCAGAGAAGGAAGACCTAATGATAGTAGGGTTAAGGTTTTTGTAAGGTTTTGTGTAAATGGTTGAAGAGCCCGATATATATATATATATATATATATATATATATATAGAGAGAGAGAGAGAGAGAGATATAGATATAGATATATGCAGGTATCGTAGGAGGGTTCCGTTTTTATGTAATGTTTTTGATGAGGTGAACTATATTTTTGTAAAGTGATTGAACTAGAGTGGAGGAGAGAAGGTAGATATTGAGGATTAGATCGCAGGCCGAGGATCATAGTGAAATCTAGTTCGCCTCATATAGATTTTACCCATCTGAGGAGAGTTGTAAGCGCGCGACGCGAGAATTGCAGAACTACCATAATAAGAGAGCCAAGAGCCAAATCTTTGTGGACGTAGCCTAGGAGGGGGTGAACCATGGTAATACATGTGTAATGTGATGAATGCATGTATATATTTTTCATACTTTTAGTAGTTAAACACTGCGTGTAATGAATAAATGAGTTATTACATTGCTTGTTTAACTGTTGTTGAGATATCAAGAAAAGATTCCATGGAGGTTAAAATATAAAAGAGAATAACAGTAGTTTGTAAAACAAGTTAGAATAAATGGCTCAGAATACAAATTACATCTCTCTTGCTCAATCCTAGGCTGTAAACACCTGAGTCTTACAACCACCCATTTAAATCTATCTTGGGTGAGACTGTGCAGTGCATTCTATGTACTGTGTTTCCTTCTGGTTTACCAAAAGGGCTGATAGTTTTAGTCTTTGTTGGTACCCTGAAAGATATGAACCTTGGGTCAACAATGCAAGTAGTAGAAAACAATAGTTCATTAAACCAACCAAGGCTTTTCCATTCAAATTGAATATAGATGTTCGGGATTTCGAGTTCTAAGAGTAGTTATGAACTATAAAATACCTCTTCTGGCCAAGTATCCAGGCTTCTGCCTCTTCGCCCTTTTTGATTTCTCCATCAAAAGTAGGCGGCTTGGTTTTATTAAATTCTTTAGTGTCACCACCCTTGGAGTGCTTCCCCTACTTCCCTCTCTTCTAGGAATGGGAACTGGTCTCACTGTTGGACAGTTCCTTGGAGCTTTCTACTCCTTCACTAGAGGAATCCTCACATGAGTCTCTAGTTTTAGTATGCTTTTTGGATCCATGATGAGCCTTATTGTGAGGGTTTCTTTTTCCATTGTTGCTTTCAAGTCCATGCCTCTGCATCTCAGGTAGACTCTGAGTTTTCTAAGGCTAGTGTTTTTCCATGTTGTTGGATCCTGGCCCATGTTGCAACTACATTTCCATGTGTGACAGGATTTGTAGCAGGACTACATTTATTTCATCCTGTTTTTCCCACTCCTTCATTAGCTAGTCATTGTCATCCTTAAATCCTTGCAACTCGGTCTAAGACTTCTAACAATCTCAGCCATGTTTGGAGGGGTTTCTACCATTCTCTTTTCATTAGATTATTCCCCTTTGTTATGGGACCTATCTCCCCATTGACGGTGGGTCACCATCCTTTATTTTATATATTATCTAGGAAGTCTCTAATTGGTTAAGTGCTAGGGCTCAACAATTTTTTGTTATTTGACTTGTCCATTAACTTAAAAGCAACATAGTTAAAAATTTGTAAATGGAAATTTTGGCTTCAACAAATTTCATAATTAACAACAACACGCAGTCCCTATTTGATCATGCAAAAACAACATATAATTGTGCCCCTCTTTATAGTAATTAATATTTAAATGAAAGTTCCACTAATGTTAACGTAAGAACATTATTAGTATGTAGATCTCAGGGATTATTGTCTACACATCAACATCCATTGAATTCCATATATTGGGTAAATTCGAGACTCTAGGACCGTTAGATCGATAAATCGATCAAGATCCATTGTTTTTTGTAGTATTTGTGGTTAAATCCCCAGTGGGTAAGGAAAAATCATGCTTGTTGATAATGGTTAGATCAACAATACTCATCGATATATACCCTAAATGTAGTCGAGTTTTACACTAAAGGTCAACATTCTAGATCCCAAGTTACACACGAGTTAATAAGAGACTTATTCTCCGCTGATGGTTTTGCAACATTCACTATAGACACGTGGCGGTTGATAATTCCATGGTGGCACTCTCAAGGTAGATTTTATTATCACCTACATATCTCTCAATTTTCCATGAGAGAATACCACTTGGTAACAAGGGTAGAGTGTTTCTAAGTTTAAGCACTCGGTCACATAGTTAGGAACCAATAGGCCCTTATGGATAGGGTAGCTTAGCATGCCCTCCCCCTTTATAACTCTCTAATGAATTTCATTTGACTCTTTTAGTGAGCCCAAGAAGGTCAAGTGTAGTTTCTTGCTATGATACCAATCTGTAACACACCCAACCCCATAGGTAGCTTTCAAGGGAATGGGGTATTAAAATTTCATGCTCCTTAACCAATATCAAACCCCCTTTTGATGGCTTCATTGTCCTTTTCTTGACAAGGGATTTCCAATGACTGTAATATCACTCAAAATGGAGATTTAGATCGAAAATTATAGCCTCTCAAAGTTCGGGCCACTTCACCGCCACGTGTCATCCACATTGTGGTGCAGATGTGGCATTGGCCTCATCATATCTCTTCCCGTTCTCTATCAAAAATTTTCTATCACAGTCCTTCGATTTCAGGGTTCTTTGCTCGTGGTGTTTCTATGACATTTACCACACACACTCCGATGGACAAGTCTGTTGGCCATTTCTTCCAAAATATTTGTCAGTACCTGAAATTGGCAATGGAAAGTTAGGGTTGGATCGATATTTTATTGGATGTATCATATCCCTGCTACACGTAGCCTCCTTTTTGCATGACACACAATACATTTCCCATTAATTGCATGAGTTTCCATCTAAGGATGGACGGTCCAGATCTTCGACGGGGTCCTTTGTACTTTGGTATATCAATGGTTGGAGTCGTGTCTCGGAGCATCCCTACCAGAGTTCATGTCCATATTCCACCCCGAAATGGGCCTTGTGATGAATGGTCAAAATATGGTCTCGAAATGATTTTGTTCCTTCCCGATCGACAACCAACATTTCATCTCAAAGCCTCTCCCTTGGAGGGTAACACCTTGACCCAATACATAGGTTTATTGCGATGGGTGGCCATGATTTCCCTTCTAAACTCCCCCTCCCTTGAATGATCAACGGTTGGATCTCCTCCTTGGAGTCCCTACTTAATGCACCGACAACTAAATCTTCTCCTCGAAGTCCGTCCTCAGGGTGTATCCCTATGATCCACTATGAATAACCCATTGCGACAGATGACTAGGATTCATTATTAGGGTTCCTTCTACTCTGATGGATCAATAACCATTGTGACACCTCATAAATCCTCTATAAGAGTGTTTTCCCGGAGGGAATTCTGAATATCATCATGCGACGGACGATCCATATCTCTTCCATGAGATCTAAGGGTCAGGATTTAGGGTTAGTTTGTTGGTCCTCCAAGCCACCTTCATGTGCATTCCCTAGTCTCAGTTTTTGTCCATTTGAAACCTGTCATCCCAACCACATCTATTTCCAATTCGACGAGATATGTTGTACTTGTTTCATATCACATTCATAGCGCCGATCGACCCAAGGATTATGACATGTGGTGTCACCCTCGTTGGATGCGTGGATCTGCATCACCTCCCACTATAAACTCTATGGGGAAATGGTAATGTTATGGAAAATTGACGGTGATTACACATTGACACCCCCTCCCTCCCCCGACCAATGATCCAGATTAATTCTCTTAGCAGTCTCATTGAGGTCAAACCTTCTTAGGTTCTATGACCATTCTGATTAGCCTCCCCTAATGGACTATTGAGATCACACGATATCATGGATTTGACAATTTGGGTTTAACAATGTCTATCCCGAGGTACGATCGGGGATCCTCCTTTTTTTCCTTCGTCCATTCACTGGTTGAAACGTAACCTCTCTGAACACATTGGTGATCCTAGTTAGTAGGGTATGTCATGATGGCATTACCTATTCACTTGGTCTCATTCAAACGAGACCCACTATGATCTACGGCATAGATTCATCATGGCCTTGACCCAATGGAAGACATAGATTGTCCATTTTATTTCCTTTCTCAAACTACCTCCCCCCAAGGCTTCGAGGGTCATTCCGACTAGGGAGCTCCGATCGTATCATTCACCGATAATCTAATGATTTAGGATTTCTCCGCTTCGCCAGATCAATGAGTGAGGTCAAATATTAACTTCATATCGATAAAGGTCCCATATTTATTCCTCATACGATATCGATGGTCACAAATTCTCTGAGGTGGGTTAGGGTTTATCCTCTTGGTTTAATGATCTGCTCCAGGACTTAGCCACTTTCATAAGGCCCTTCCCCAAATTCCTTATGATATTTACCGAGTTCAAAGGATCTCGTGCTCGTCCTAGGAACTCTATGCTTTTTCACATGGTCTCCATGCTTCACCCATTCCCGAAGAAACTTGTTGATTTCAAGCATCTGAAACAACGATAAACAAGGGTACACACACACACACATATACTGGCATGAGAGGGGATACAACGATGAATGGAGTAAGCAAATGCATCTTTCCTCTTAGATTTGAAGAGAGGCTTAAATTCTACATATGCACAACAACTATGCAAGTTCTCATTCTTTTACATTTATCATTGAGGAAAGCTTTAAAAAAACTATATATGCATTTCTAGCTAATTTACAAAACACAGAGGCCGCTTCAAGAACATGAGACTTCTATGCAGATACATATGTTATGCGATTACATGACATTTCCAGAATACATTTTTAACCTTATAGATTGAATAATCATATTCAAAGGTGTCACACTACCCATTCACATAATTAAATCAATAAACAGAAACATACATGTTACTTATCTACTAAATTCGAGTTGTGTTGGATATTGTTGTAGGGTGAACTTCTCTCCACCCAACCATAGGTAAGGTTGTGATGTCCTCTACTACAACCATCCACCCTCAAGCCAGGGTATGATGCCACAAGAGGAGTTCTATAATATTTCCAAGGAGTTTTCTGCAACTTCTCTTCTCTACTCTGCTTTCTTGTCTCCCCCTTGTTCTCTCCTATCCCATTCATGTATATCTCTTCCTTCATGTCCTTGCACCCTCTTTTTCTAGTCTTCCTCTGTGGGACTTCGTGGATCGGGCTAGAAGTTTCCTAAAGGTACGTTGACCATCCTTTCTTTACTTCTAAAAGAATTGTTCTAGCTACTATCTTGAATGATAATCAGTTTCCAGGGCTGGGGATAGTTCATGTCTACACCATTTTAATTAGATAAGGTATTTTATGGAAGATTCATTTAAACTAGTGATGGACTCCCTCTTTCCCACTCCTCTCATGACATCATAACCTGTGAAATCCATCCTTTTAAAAATAACTCAAAATTCTCTAGTACATTAAAATTCAAATGTATCTATATATATTACAAAATATATCAAGGTTGATTGTCTTTCCTTGCTCACATATAGATTATGTCTATTGTTTTTCTACAATAATACTTATAATTATAAACTGGGGAAAACACGTGTGTTACAAAGTTGTGCTAGATTCTTTGATTCTTCAATGGAAATAACTACAACATCAAATTTTATTGGCAAGATCCTCAAAACCTTCTCAACAAATTTCTAGTCTATTATATCTTCACCATGTGTTCTTAACTGATTTACACCTTCATCATCTGAGTCATAAATTGGTCAATAGACTCAAAATCCTCCATCTTCAAATTATTAAAACTTCTCCGAAGTGTTTGCAACTTTGTTGTTTTTACCTTGTTTGTGCCTTCATAGGAAATCTCTAAAGTGTCCCATGCTTGTTAGACATAATTTGCTGCTACAAATTTTGGAAAATTTGGGTGTTCTAATCCTTGCTTAATAATACATAGTGCCTTTGAATCCTTCTTTCTATTTTCAATTAATTGAGCTCTTTGATAATTTTTCATAGTTTGGCTGGTTGCTAGATCTAGTTCTATGAACCCATTTACAACTACAACCCAAAAATCCTCAGAACGAAGCAATGTTTTCATCTTGATTGACCAAACTTCATAATTTTTACATGTCAAAATGGGCCCCTGAGGCTATCCTAGACTACTTGTAGATGTTGTTCCCTTTTTTTTTATGCAACTCTATCAACCTTGATCACCAAATTTAAATTTACAGAATTTAAACATTTCTTATTGCTTAGACCAAAGGATTTGTAAATCTAAAAGTCTTTGCTACTAGAATCCATAATACCCCAGTTGGGGATCTCATAATTTTGTTATAATTTTATCCCCAAAAATGCAATTGTCAATTGATTTTAGGCGTTCTATCACAAACCCCAAAAGGGAAAACCTGATTGCAACAATTTTACAATGAATCAAATGATCTCCTTCTTTGGAACTAGCCTGGAATGTTGTATGATGGAGCGACATATGGAATTGATCCTCTCCTCGTTCTCCTTATCACTATCTACAATGAATGACTTGTTGGGGACATCTTCGACTCCCTTAACAGTTGAACAAGTAATGATTGAAACAACACCACGAGAATTAGAATCCCTCTTCCTCTAAGACAATGTTGTTCTATGAATTGACTTTCTCAAAAATTGATTTTCTATGTTTAAATTCTTCCACACCTCTTCTTTCAACTAATAGGATTACCTATGGATGACTTCTTATCTAGAAACTTGGACAAGCAATAAAACAAAGAAATAAATAAATAATAGCACTTATCACCACTCAAACCCTAACCTTAGGGTTTGTTTTTTATTTTCTATTGGTACCTTGCTATACACTCCTCTCAACACCGATTCATGCAAGAGCCCTTCTCTTGATTGGGGAAGGATGGATCCAACCTTGCTCTAATACCAAACTAAAAAAAGGAGGCAACCGAAATACTCACATCAAACAATTTTCTACAAAATATAAGATTAAACAAAAGAACACTCTGGCTATTGTTACAACCAAAAAATTCTAAACTATCGAGTCCTTTATTTCTTCCACACACCTTTCATTACTTCGTGAAATGATATTAAATACATTGAAGAAGATCTCGCTATAAACAACTAGATCTAACTACAAATAATTGTCTAGTTGCAATGTCAAGATCTAACTGCTATTTGATCATGTTAACCTCGGAATGCCTAAACAAAATATAATTCAACTAATTAAACTAGCTAGGTCAACGAAAGCAATTGCATTATTCCAACAATAAGTAGCAATTGTAATATCCTTCTATGCAATAAAATATGCCAACTTCGTGGTGGTTATCATCCTTTCCATATTGGTCTCATTTATAGTCACTATGTGTTCTAGAATGGGCTTTGCCAACCTTTCAGTTTCATACACATTTTTCTAAATTTATGTTTAATGAATAGGATATTTTGAATGAGTTGTCACAATATCATATTGAATTGTATTACATCCATTTTTCCAATACCTCATGGAGCTTGAGTCTTGTATATCTCACAAAATTTTCACATCATACAAGGCTTTCCATCTACAACATTGATACTATACACCCAATGACGTTTTATCTTCCACTCTTCTCAAAATTCAATTTTGGAGGAGGTCTTCCTTCTCCTCATGCTACTAGTTCCAGCATTTCGTCCTTGCTTGTCTAAATCATCGACAAATTGTTCAATAGTTTCATCCTTCAAATTAGATAGATCTGAAATATCTTTAATATTAACAATTTTTGACATTGTAGAATATTCATAAAGTTTTTCCATAGCTGATTGACTTTTATTTTTTGGAGGCATTTATATTTAAATAATTTACCTATTAACAAAACAATTACAATAAGAAAATAATTTTAAAAAGAGAAAAAAAAAACTCATAACATAGATCATTTAAAAGCTATTTTTTTTCCCATGAAAAAACAATATCTTGCTATTATTAAAATCAAAGATAATATGTCCCATATAGACTTAGTCCCTGTAAGTAGAACTTAAACAATTTCCTACCAAAACATACAAGGGAGAGAAGTTCCAAAAATTCCAAAAAAAAAGAGCATCTTCCTACAGATATACAAAGACACTAAATATCTTCTGACATAAATTGTTTTCAGCCTCAAAAAAATTCTATCTACCCCGATGAAAAGTAATAACCATCTGAAAAACATACTAAAAGTTAGTCAAAAGGAATAACAACAGTGCTAGACAACACCCCATTTTGACAAATTTGATAATATAAAACTTCATATGGAAGGCCCACAACCTTTTTAGATAATTTGTCCACAACCAATTATGAACCGTGTAAATATGGGAGAAGGCAATGTAGACAAATTCTTCCTTGAGACACATGATTCTCCTTTTCCATTGATCAAGAGCTAGCACCTATAAATTAACCATTCCTAATGCCCAACTTGTAATCACTTTAGAATTCCCCGGTACTTGAAGATTTTCCAATTTGATCTTTCTACCCAGCCATAGCAAACCCCGAAGAGAAATAATCTCAACTTTTGTATTTGTTCCTTTCCCTCCTCCAATGTATGCATGCATTGAAAAATGCTATGAAAATTTTAGTACACAA
>SNQJ01S0011964.1:9053-19628 GCA_010110895.2 Picea sitchensis
ATTTCTTTGGCAGTTTGAAGATGCATCACCTTTACAAACTCGGCTTCTACAAGTCCATTCAAGATAACATTCATTCCCTTAGCATTAAAGCTAAATTCTAACTTATCATCCTTGGAAGCCAGCACAACAAGTTTTGTATATTCTATATTCAGTGTCTACTACATCCCAAACATCAACACCTAAAGCCATTAGGTATGTTCTCATTCTAACCTTCCAGAAGGCAAAATTTGTTCCATCAAACAGAGGAGGCTTACTCGTTGAAGTCCCTTCATGAATTGTCATGTTTAATCTTACAGATCTACCTTTAAATAAAATGAAGCAGCTCTGATACCAATTGTTGAAATTACTAAGACAACTGAGAGGGGGGGGTGAATCAGTTGTTATTGTTCTTAAACAATATTAAGTCTATTAAACCATTTTTAATCTTTCATCAAGTGACCATAAACAATATACAACATATGAACACCACAAATAATGAGCATCAATCACACATAAGATATACACAAAGATGGATTTTCACGAGGAAACCCATAAAGGGAGAAAACCTCTTCTTCTTCGAAATGATAGGCAGTATTTTAAGTTCTGTACATCGTCTATGTTTGAGAACCAACTCAAAGTGAGCCTACTACCTCTATTTTACAAGCTCCAACTCGTTTGAGAGAACCAACTCTCTAATTTCTCTAGCACCCACTAGAAGGAAGTACCAACTCCCTAAGTATTCCAACACCGACTGGATGGAAGCACCAACTTGCATATAGAAAACTATGTGTTTTCCCAGGCACCACCCTACCACCCTGTTTTTCTAGCCACAACTAGATGGAAACTACAACTCCCAATATTCAAGCACCAACTCAAATATCAAAGGACCACAGTCCTCCCTAGCACCTCCCGACCACCCTTATTACAAATAAATGATTGAATAACCAACAACACTGATAAATCAATTCTTACCACTTATTCATTGTTCTGCAATTCTTCTCTGCTACACTATTCTTTTTCTCTGTTCATATTTGGCTTGACTTCTTGTCTCTGTCTATCTGTTCTTTCTCTGTCCTTTTCGTGCTCTTTGATATGTGCACATTCTGTTCTCTTCACCTTTTCTCTTATGTTCATCTTTTGTTCCTTCTCTCTCACCTTTATACATACTGCGCATGTTGTAGTTTTACCTTTATACAGTTCAACTCATTTTTTAGTCAGAACAGCTAACCTGGCACAGTTACAACATCTTTCTTTTAACCACACCTCAAGTCTTCTTGGGCAAAAACGCAGAGCCATTGAATTGCCAACCGATCAAGAATCATGAATCAATTTTTCTAACTGAATCATAACTGATTAATTAATTGTGAAGTGAAATAGTAGCCCTCCGATCATAGTCAAATTCTCCAGCACCATTGGATTAAATCGGCAAGGTTTCGCGTTTATGCCATATGCCCATTGGTTGTGACCGAGTGCTAAACAGACTTTGAATTTCGTGATCTCGCATCTCGACATTCCTGTGATGAAGGATCTCAACACTCCAAGTCGCGATCACTGAGACTCCAAGATAGATCTTAGCACCGCTAGCTTCTTCCCCTCACGTGACCATCGACGGTGACCACAGACTGCCCCAAAAGGTGCTTTGTATTTCACGAACTTATAAACTTCATCGAGCCTAATCAATGGTTGATATCTCCGATGATTTGACGGTCTAGATCTCATCGCGATCTCGCATATCGCGATTCTTGTGATGAAGGGTCTTTATTCTCCAAGTCGTGATCGTCGAGACTCTGAGATGGAGCTTAGCACCACTAGATTCTTCCCCTCACATGACCACCGGCAGTGACCACAGGCTATGCCAAAAGGTGCTTCGTATTTCGTGAACTTATAAACTTCATCAATCCTAATCAACAGTCGAGATCTCTGATGATCCGACGGTCCAGATCTCATCGCGATCTCGCATATCGTGATTCCTGTGATGAAGAGTCTTGATGCTCCAAGTTGCGATCGTCGAGACTCCAAGATGGAGCTTAACACCGCTAGCTTCTTCCTCCATCTTCCACAGATGTAACCACTAGTTGTGACCACAACCTTATTCGAAAATGCATTTCTCACTTTTGCATATCGGGTATTCTGTCGTTCTCTGATCTATCGCCACGTGCCTCTCTTGGATCAACGATCCTGATCTTATTGTCATTTCCCCACTTCATGAGCCTTCTTCATGCCTGATCAACGGTCCACAATCCTTGGTGATCTGACGGTCCATATCTTTTTGTGATCTCGCATATCGCGAGTTCCCACACCATGCTCCCTTGACTCCTCCAATGTGCAAGTTAGCAAAATTCCAATCGCTTGCCACCTATTCTATGACTCCAACGGTTAGGATTGTTATCGTGATTTTGCAAAATGTGAGTTTGAACCTATTTGCTTTGGATTTCCCGATCTGTGAAATTCTGAAAAAAAAACCTTTGTCGTGCTTTGAGTGTCTTCCTCCTTTTGAGCTTACACTGTCGATATTTCTATGCTACTGATCGTGTTGATCTTCGTCCTCTGATCGTGTTGATCTTCACCATCAGATCATGCTGATCTTCGCCATATGATCGTGTTGATATTCGCCATCAATGAAAAATACACATACTTTGCCTCTGTCTAAAAATAAGCCAACACCAACATCATCAACTATACATCTCATGTATGTGCTAACTCATCAACTACTTGTCTCAACCATGTAATCAACATGTACCTCAACCAAAATCCCTCATCAATTTCATCATCCAAATCTGATTTGTAGCTCTGTAATAGACCTGGTGTATATGATCACATTCCTTCAAACCTTCCTTATCTTCAACAACAAGATACTAGCATTTTCATCAAACTTTTCTTTAGTCTCACATGTCTAGTTTTGGATTAGTCAACAATCCTAACTTGAAGTAATCATAACTTTGTACCTATAATGTATAAAGATATGAAACTGATACAAAATGTTCTTCAGTGTGTTTTATGTAATTCCTCCAGGTTTCACTACTTGGAACCTCTTAGAAAAGGAGTTATAGCAAAAATGGCATACCTTGCTGAATTCTGGCTTATTCTAGAGAGCGATCATGTAGAGTGTGCCCCGCACGGAATATTAGTTGAATTGATCTGAAACTATTACAAAACTTATTACAGATTGTACCCTAACAAACACATTTGCTTTCACTGAATTTGGATCTGTTATGAAGAATTTATGACGTTTTTACCTGAAACACCTGTTTTTGACTAGTTTCAAGACTAGCCACAAACCCTATATTCCACGGAGTGTAACTCCAAAAATACAATGACCCACAAGATGAATTTTTACCACAAATACTTGGATATGTTTCCTCGATGGAATAGGAATTTCACAGTCTGAATCATTATAGAAAAAATGTTATAGCGAAAATGGTGAGATGACCTGTAATAACATACCTTAGAAAGCACCATCAATAGAATTTATCCTTCCTTTCATTTCAGCTTTCTTTTCTTCACCTTCCCTCGAAATTTTGGCTTAGATATCCTTGGTTACCTCAGACACCTATAGATACTGAATATGCTCAAGTGTTATTAAAATGAGAGATCCTTGCCTCTTATTTATACTCTCCAAGTAGCTTTCTTAAAAACATCTTCTAGGTCACTTGGCCCCACTTTCCTTATTTTAGGGTTAACCCACTTCTCATTTCTCCATTAATTTTATTATTGAAACAATTTATTTTCTGTTCATTTTAAATTATAATACACTCATTACTTAACTTTATTATATACCTTTTAAAATATCTTAAACCACTTTGACTACTTTGACCTTTTGGGGCTTCTACATGACATATGAGGGTCCTCCAACTTCGTAAGGCCATAACTCTCAAACCGTGAGGAGTTATGTGACGTTCCACATGCCACGAGAAATAGAATGACATGTATTATCCATATAGAGAATAAGGTATTATCTGAAAATATATGCCGCTCCTTTTGTTATCCATCAAACAAACTTGGGTCCATTACCACCCAAACCTAGGGTCTCAACTTCTCATGGCCATAACTCTCTAACGTGAGGAGTTATGTGGCATTAAACATACCAACTGGAAATGGAATGACAAGAATATCCATCTAGGATATTTTACGAAAATTCATTGTCCTTCATCTCGGTATTCCACAATTAAGCATGGGTTCTCTTACTCATAAGCGTCTTCCGGTGAGGGGGCTTTCACCATAAGGGGACCACTTTGGAGTTCATCCATCTTTACTTCTTATCAACCATGACAAGAAAATAATGAGTCATCTTCACATCAAACAATATTAGGTCCATTACCCAAACCTTTTTGTTAGCGTGTCTTTCTTCAAGGGTTGAAGTCAATGATAACCAATGCAATCAACAATCTCCCCTTTGGCATTGATGGAAACACTCACGCTTCAATCTTGAAATCCATATCACTCATGATCCCCTAGAACCATGTCTTTGTTCTCTATATTTGATAAATTTTTTCTTTGTCCTCTGCATATGATAAAATCTCTCCCCGGAACCATACCTCTTTATCCTCTTGCATCTGATAAATCTCTTCCCCTTGTCATCAATGGAAAAGGTATCTTTCCATCAAGGATTGCTCCCAGTAGAATTTTCCTCTTATGGGTGCTTCCTGCATTGTACATCCCACAGGCCCATATAAGATAAGCATTCAAAAAACATTCATTTTTAGTAGAAATAACTCTAAGTCTTTGGCGAAGATAATATTCAAAGGCTTCACAATGGAAGATGGTTTTGTAAAGATGTCTTCCACTTATTCTTTTATGCCCACATACTCAACTCTGATGTTCTTTTTGCAAACTATTCCCATAGAAAGTGATACTTGATTGGATTGTGCTTCATCTTGGAGTGCATCAAGAGTTTTGAGATACTAATGCACTTGTATTATCATATTATATTGGAATGGGTTCATCATACTCAACACTGTATATATGTCAAAGTTTGTTTCATCAAAGAACTTGTGTACAACGTGTTCTTTAACGCAATATACTCTGCATCATTTGTAGATGGGAATCTTGATGATTGTGCAATATACTCTGCATCGACTGTAGATAGAGATACTGATGATTGTTTCTTTCTTAGCCATGATACCAAACACTCACCTAAGTAAAACGCTACTCCACTGGTGCTTCATTAGTCATCAATACAACCTGCCCAATCTGCATCTGTGTAGGCAATAAGTGATGGATCTTTTCCTTTTGGATACCATAATCCAAACTCTTATGTTCCTTTGAGATATCTGAAAATCCTCTTTACTGTTAATACATGTGATTCCTTTGGTGTTGTTTGAAATCATACCACATGTTCAGCTGATTGCATTGCATATGGTCTTGATGTTGTCACATATAGTAGGTTGCCAATCATTGACATGTATTGCCTCTGATCTGTAGACTTCGAATCGTTATATTTTCTCAACTTACAACTGGTTTGCATGGGAGTGATAACTGGTTTAAAATCTTACATTCCGAACCTCTTTAGCATTTCTCTGATATAATTGGTTTGAGAAATAAAAATTCCTTGGTTTCTTTGATGTATTTGAAGTCCCAGAAAGAAGGATAGTTCTCCAAGTAATGAAATTTCAAATTCATTCTGCATGTCTTTTGCAAATTTCTGGCTTAACCTGTCATCCTCACTACCAAAAATAATATCATGAACATAAACTTCAATTAATAAAATATTACCTTGACTTACCTTGATGTAGAGGTTGTTGTTTGCACTTCCTTTTTTGAATCCTGCATGTTGTAGATACTTATCCAGTCTGAAGTACCATGCTCTAGGAGCCTATTTTAGACCATACAAGGCCTTCTTTAATTTACATACATAGTTTGTGTTCTCTGACAACTGAAATCCTTATGGTTGTTCAATGTAAACTTCTTCTTCAAGTTCCCCATTCAAAAAATATGATTTTACGTCCATATGATATACTTTAACATTTTTGGAGCATGCATAAGCTAAAAGTAAACAGATTTATTCCATTCTGGCAACTGGGGCAAATCTATCTTCAAAGTCGATTCCTTCAATCTGTGCATATCCTTTACATACCAATCTATATTTATTCCTTGTAACCTATCCATATTCATTCAACTTATTCCTGAAAACCCATTTTGTGCCAATCACATTCTTATTCTTTGGTCTCAGAACCAATTACCAAGTGTCATTTTTCTCTATTTGATCCAATTCTTCATCCATTTCCTTATTCCAAAATTCATCCTTGTTGTATTCTTCAAAACAGTTTGGTTCAATTGTAGATAAGAGTGCTAGGTGTGTTTGTTTTAGTGAATGAGTTTTTCTTCTAGTCTCAACTCCTTCATCTTTGTTTCCAATAATCTGATCTGAAGGATGATTTTTCTGTACTCATTTACTAGGTGTCTTTGGAGATACTTTCTGAACTTACTCTTCTCCTTCTGTCAGATTCTCTTCATATTCATCTTCCTCTTCTACTTCTTTTTCATCTTCATCTTCCATTGATTTGTTTTCTTCTTCCTTTGATTCTGGTCTGCCTGTTTCATCAATTCTTACGTTGATGCTTTCCACAACTTTGTTCAATCTTAGATTGTAACACTTGTATGTTTTCTTTGTACTTGAGTAACCAACAAGTATTCCTTTGTACACATGAGAGTCAAACTTTCCCATTCTACCATATTCTCTTTTGATGTAGCATTTGCTTCCAAAAACTCTGAAGTGTTTCATATTTGTCGGTCCTCCTTTCCATGGCTCATAGGGAGTTTTATCAGTGTTGTTTCTGAGCATTACTCTGTTTTGAATGTGAACTATTGTATGCACTACCTGTTTCCAAAATATATATGTCAATTTGAAATCCATTAGCATTGTTCGAGCCATTTCTTGTACTGTCCTATTCTTTCTTTCAATAACTCCATTCTGTTGAGGTGTCCTGGCAACGGAGAATTGTCTTTTTATTCCTTGACTTCTACAGTAGTCCATAAATTCCTTTGAAGTGAACTCTCCTCCATTATCATATCTCAAACATTTGATTATTGAATCCATCTCATTTTCAACCATTTCCTTATAGATATTGAAGTTTTCAAAATCTTCTGACTTGTTATTGAGAAAGAAAACTGCAGTCATTCTTGTATAATCATCAACTAAAGTATTTTTCACCTTTTAAGCCCTTTGTTGTAGTTGGTCCAACTAGATCAGTGTGCACAATTTTCAGTGGTCTTGTTGTTGAATATTCCTTTGATTTGATCCTGGTCTTTGTTTTCTTTCCTTGTTGACAATGCTTGCATAAAGTGTTGGTTGGTTTCGTAATTTGGGAAATTTCTCTGACTGCTTCTCTTTTGCTAACCTTGACAAGGTTATCAAAATGCATGCGACCCATTCTTCTATTCCATTGCCAACTTTCATCTTCCTTTCCTAGACAACACTTTTCATTTCAAATTTCACTTAACACATATATGTTGTTTGAAGTTCTTGCAGTTGTACCGACCAATTTCCCTAAACCTTCTTTTCTTATCTCACACTTTTCTGAATCAAAAGTAAGTTTATGACCTTGGTCACACATTTGACTCACACTTAGAAGATTATGTTTCATATCTTCTAACATTAGAACATTTTGTGCCTTTTCATTCTTGTTCCCAATTCGGACTGTGCCTTCTCCAATGATTTTGGATGAATTATCATTTCTGAAGGAGACTGATCCATTTTTTTCTTTTTGTAATGTAAGAATTTTTTCTTTATCACCTATCATGTGTTTTGAACATTCACTACCAACATACCAACCATGTTTCTTCTTCTTAGCTTGTAGAGAGACTGTGCATTCTTCATTGTTATACCGATCTTGTTTTCTTATCCATGTCATTTTCTGAGGTTCTTATCTGTGACTGTTGTTATTCTATTGAGGTTCTTTAGGAGGGACTGAGATTCTACAATCCTTGGCCATGTGTCCAAAATTGTTACATTTGTAACATTCCACTTTAGTGCTCAAAGATTCAAGCATGTTGTAACTTCTTCCTTGTGTGTCACTAGGCCTCCTTGAATAATCCCTTTGTGTATAACTCTCAAAGTTGTTACTATTCCTTTTGTTAGCTCTGCAAGTCACAGTTTTATGTCCAAAATTATTACATGAATAACATAAACCAAAAAATATAGTTTGATACCTGGGAGTTGAAGATCTTATGAAAGGAGGTGCTCTTATGAATCCTTTTTCTTATTGAGGCCTATCTGTCTGTTGTTGATTCTGAAATCTGAATCTTCTTGGTGGAGGAGTGTCCCTCTAATATTCCTTGTATATCTTCCTATCCTCTTTGTTTGTTTCTGCATAGCTCTTTGGATTTGTTTCTTGCTCTGTTGTTTTGGAGCTTGATCCATTTTCTGTCTGATTGTATCCAAGTCCAGACTTGTCAAGATAAGATTTTTTACTGTTGATAATGTCATCCAGATCTTTTGATCTATTCTGCATATTTTTCTTTTGAATATCCTTTCTTAGTGTGACAACCTCTACTAACAAGTTTCCAATGATCTTGTCCTTTTCTTCTAGTTTTTCTTTGAGTGCTTCTTCAATTCTCTTATCTTCTTCTATTTGAACCTTCAATTTTGTGATCATTTGTTCTAGTTCTCGAGTGTCTTTTTTCTTGTCTAGTTTTGCTTGTAGTTTCTTGTTTTTATTCCTTTCTCTTCTGATAACTTCTATGGAAAACGTTAATTCTTCTCGATAGTTAACTTCTGTCTCTTCAATTTATTCTTCGACTTCTTCACATTCTTCTTCGGCTTCTTCATATTCTTCTTCGGAGTCTTCTTTGTCAGAGTCTTTTACTGCCATGAATAGAACTCTTCCTCTCTCATTGTCATTGACTTCATCTTCATCTGATGATGAGATGTCTTCTTTGGTGTATAATATTTTCTTGAGAACTTTATTTGCAGTTCTTTTTCCTTTATATGTGTGTTTTCCTTTTAAGTAACCTTCATCATTTCTCTTTTTTTGTATGAGGACATTTGTTAGCAAAATGACCAATACCATGACAATTAAAACAAATTAAAGGGAGCTTACCTCTAGATACCTATCGTTGGTTCCCTTGTTTAGTATTTTGACGAAGTTGGCCACTTCTTCATCATCTTTCGAGGCGTCAATGTTGCTGCTATATTCTTCTTTTTCCTTTTTCTTTTTCTTTGATCTTTTGGTTGCCTTGAAGGCTGCTTCTTTTACATCTGGATTTTCCTGCTCAGTTCTCATTTCATATGCTGTGAATATTTCATGTAGTTCGTCCATGCTTATTGAGTCCAGATCCTATCTTTCTTCTAGTGTTGATATCTTAGGGTTGAATCTCATAGGAAGAGATCTTAGTATCTTTTAAACAATTAAAGATTATTCAATTTCTTCTCCCATTCCTATGATTGCACTCACTGTTTCATTGAATCGTAAGAAATAGGCTACGATATCTTCATCTTCCTTCATTTTTAGTTGTTCGAACTGACCTCTACAAGTTTAAATCTTTTTTTCTTTGACTTTTGTATCTCCTTCATAAATATTTTGAAGATTGTCCCAAATCTCTTTAGCAGATTTACAGTGTGCAACTTTGGTGAATACTGTATCACTGAGACCATTCAAAAGTGCATTTGTGGCTTTGAAATTATTCTCACTGAGTTTTACTACTTTGTCATTTGTTGGTGGAACTGATGGTGTTGTGTATCCATCTACAATTGATTGCCAAACTTGAAATCTCTGTGCTTGTATATATGTCCTCATCCTTATGCTCCAAAAAGCATACTTATGTCCATCAAACTCTGGTATTCCATTTTTATATGAGTTGGTACTCTCCATGATCTACCTTTCAGTGGTTAAACTGATTTCTGAGGGAACCTACTCTGATACCAATTGTTGGATTACTGAGAGGGGTGTTGAATCAGTGATAGAGCAATTTAATCATTTTTAACCATATAACCCAAGTGTTATATCAATGAAGCATTATCATCCAATAAATGTAGAGTAAATAAGAAATGAACAAATGAAAAAACATACACATACACAATACACCAGTGTTTTATGTGGAAACCCAAATCAGGAGAAAACCACGAAATGTTTTTTTCTTATATGTCTTGAAAAATTACATTCATTGGAAGCACCAACTTCCTTTGTTTTCCAACTGCAACTAAAAGGAGGATCCAAACCCCTCGTTTCTCAAGATACAACTTGAGGGAAGATCCAACTCCCCAATTCTCTGGCTACAACCAGAAGGAGGCTACAACCTCCTGTGTTCTCCGGCTACAACCAGAAGGTGGCTACAACCACCTATCCTTGCCCCGTCCTGCCACCCTAAAGTAGAAGTAGAATGATGGAACCACTGTCAACCTGTCACTGTGAGATATATCATTGAAAACCTGTACCAATAAATCTAAACCATGCATCAACCATGCATCAACCTGTACCTCAACCTGTAATCAACCTGTACAATAAACAAGTGCATCAACCTGTACCAAATAACATGTACCATAAACAACTGAATCCAACCATGTACCAAGTATGTATCAATCATGTGTCAACTACTCATCAACTATGACTCATCAATATGTACCAACATCATCAACTATACACCTCATGTATGTGCCAA
>SNQJ01S0011964.1:19678-37740 GCA_010110895.2 Picea sitchensis
GTACTCAACATGTACCTCAACCAAAAGCCCTCCTCAATTTCATCATAAAAATCTGATTTGTAGCTCTGTAATAGACCTGGTGTATATGATCACATTCCTACAAACCTTCCTTATGTTCAACAACAAGAGACTAGCATTTTCATCAAACTTTTCTTTAGTCTCACATGCCTAGTTTTGGATTAGTCAACAACCCTAACTTGAAGTAATCATAACTTTGTACCTATAATGTAAAAATATTTGAAACTGATACTCAATGTTATTCAGTGTGTTTTGTACATTTCCTCTAGGTTTCACTACTTTGAACCTCTCATAAAAGGAGTTATAGAAAAAATGGCATACCTTGTTGAATTATGACTTATTCTAGAGAGAGACCTTTTAGAGCGTTCCCCGCACGGAATATTTGTTGAATTGATATGAAACTTTTACACAAATTACTACAGACTGTACCCTAAGCTATACATTTGGTTTCACTGAATTTGAATCTGTTATGAAGAAATTGTGATGTTTTTATCCGAAACACCTGTTTTTGACTAGTTTCAAGACTAGCCACAAACCCTATTTTCCACGAAGTGTAACTCCAAAAATAAAATGATCCACAAGATGAATTTTTTACCAAAGATACTTGGATATGTTTTCTCAATGGAATAACAATTTTATGGTCTGAATCATTATAGAAACAAAGTTATATTAAAATGGTGAGATGACCTGTAAATAACATACCTTAGAAAACACCATCAAAAGAATTTATCCTTCCTTGGATTTCGGCCTTCTTTTCTTCACCTTCCCTCATAATTTCGACTTAGATATCCTTTGCTACCTCAAACACCTATATATATTCAATATTATCAAGTGTTATTAAAATTAGAGAGCCTTGCCTCTTATTTATACGCTCCAAGTAGCTTCCTTAAAAACATCTTCTAGGTCACTTGGCCCCACTTTCCTTATTTTAGGGTTAACCCACTTGTAATTTATCCATTAAATTTATTATTGAAATAATTTATTTTCTATTCACTTTGAATTATAATACACTCATTACTTCACTTTATTATTTACCTTTTAAAATCTCTTAAACCGCTTTCACTACTTTGACCTTTTGGGGCTTCTAGATGACATATGAGGGTCCTCTAACTTCGTAAGTCCATAACTTTCAAACCGTGAGGAGTTATGTGACATTCCACATACCACCAGAAATGGAATGACATGTAATATCCATATAGAATAGTATTATCTAAAAATATATCATAACTCATACCATTATCCATCAAACAAACTTGTGTCCATTACCCAACCCTGGGGTCTCCAACTTCTCATGGCCATAACTCTCTAATCGTGAGGAGTTATGTGACGTTCCACATACCACTGGAAATGGAATGAAAAGAACTATCCATCTAGGATAGTTTACCTAAAAAATTCATTGTCCTTTATCTCATTATTCCACAATTAAGCATGGGTTCTTTTACTCCGCAAAGTGTCTTCCCATGAGGGCTTTCACCATAAGGGGACCACTTTGGAGTTCATCCATCTTTACTTCTTATCAACCATGACAAGAAAATAATGAGTCATATTTACATCAAACAATCTTGGGTCCATTACCCAAACCTTTGTGCTGCGAGGCTTTCTTCAAGGGTTGACATCAATGACAACCAACCTTAATCAACAATATCTCCAACAATTACGAAACTGTAGCCGAAGCACAGAAGGAACCAGAAACATATGACGAGCATGCCAGTAGAAATAAGAAAACATTCTTACTTTCAAACTGAAAACATTGAACAACAAAGAAGGAATAGAAAATGAAACTATGGCATGGAAAATTTCTCTAAAACGATGAAAGGCAGAAGTGCAGGTCGAATTGTGAACCAAAAAACAACAACAAGCAACAACCGATGAACCAGCAGAGAAGAAGCACTCACCGAACCATTAAACAATGTATTGAGCTTCAATGATGAGGAAATTGCATTGCAAGGCTAGAATAATGATGAAATATACAATGCATATTCAACTGGCGGTGGATAATAATATTGTCCAAAATCACTGCAACATTGTATAGAAAATTTCGAGGAAAAATGTACTCCGAAAAATGTACTTAGATAAACATTTAAGGTTGTCAGGTTGTCTAAGAACCTCGCGGTATGAAAAAATTTAATCTCTCAAGCATGTTGGAGGACCTCGCGTCATGTAAACATTTAAGTTGTCAGGCCTAATCAAGCACCTCAAAAAAAATGTCAATACATTTCAATACAAATATATACGGCAGGGACGTTATAAACTTTGCAATTATCGATCACTATAAATCTTGGATATCTAAACATTTCAATATGATTAGTACAAATAAAAAAATAATTGTATATGATCTAAGACAATGCTAGGAGAAAATGCTAAGACAAACATTCGAACTAATGCTAGCATTAATCAACCTTCAAGAAATGCATAAGAAAAATATATGATTCAAAAATAATGTAGACAATCAAAAAGTTTGGATATGCTAACATATAAAACATTGGGCATAGCGAAGCCGACAATAAGACCTCCAATCTGTTATCCAATCAGATCATTACATATATGGTACTTTTTATTATATAAAATTCAACGTTTTTAGTTCACTAGCTCCAACAATAGATACTATGAAAATATTTGTGGTTAAAGGACAAACTAATATGAGGTCAACGAATTATCGATCGCTATAGTCCCTCTATGCCTACGGCAGGGACTAATAACTAATAGACAATATTGCATAATTTTTTTTGAATTAATAAAAAAAGTTATTTTTTGTGTGTATATATAAACACATTGAACACCAATGATGATGGTCAAACAAATAGCTAATCCATAATATTGTATACTTTTTTTGTAATTAATAAGATAGGGAAAAAAATTTAAAATTATAAACAATCTTATATTCATAAATATTTATAATTACAACTTAATTTTTTAAATCCACACAACCAATATAATGACAACTTAATTTTTTAAATGAAAAACCAATTTAAAGTAAAAAAATTTATTGTAATCTATACTTATTCTAAAGTAAGTAACTAAATAAATAATTTTAAAATTTTAATTTCTTAATTTTTAATACTGCATAGACTAATTTACTAAGTTATAAACTCTTCAGTGTATGCACTTTGTATTGGTAGAAGTACAAGCAAATTGATTCTTTTCTCTCGTTCTTTTTTATATGTGCAATTAAGGAACATAGCGGTTGTCTACAAAAGCCATGGTTGAGGAGTCTGTCTTACAAAATTTAGTGAGGGTGATGATTATCTTGAAAGTAGCTCGGGCATTGCAGCCACCTTTGAAGTTGGATTTGTTTGGGGGTGGGGATTTGCAAATGCTAGCAGACTCTGCCATGGATTTAGGAGGATTTAGGAGATGTTCGTCATATTATCTTGAATGGTTGTTAAGGTTCAAAATGTTGTATGAAAATAATGGAAGTATCATTTCCTGAAATCTTTTGTCCAACCCTAAGACATGAACTTGTGGAGGTTGGAGTATTCTCGACAACACTAATTGAAAAATGAAAGGGCAGCGGATTAATCAGCTTCGGCTGGTTAAACTCAAAAACACAATACATAAAAGGGCAACGGATTAATCAGCTTCAGCTGGTTACACTCACAAACACAATCCATAAACATGAGGAAAATAACTACTTCCCATTAGACACAAAGATCAAACCAAATGAGCTACAACTCTCATAAGTGAAAACTTGTTTGCACTAATTCATTCACCAAACATATTTATTGATACATGGCTTCTTTTCTCTAGAGATATCTCCAAATATCATCGAGAAGATTATAGATGTAAGTGTCTAGAAGCACTTTAGTTTTACGGTAAACTTTTCTTTTTACGGGCAATAATTAGTATTTCAACACTCCCCTTTAATTACCACCACTAATAATATTAACCATTACAACTTTACATTTGACAATACCTATATAGGCTTACAAAATTCATAATATGTTGGCCTGCTAGGCTTACAACTTTTGACATCAACTCAAAATTTCTTTTTGCATCTTTTACTTTTGCATTTGATAAGACTTTTTCCAAACCTTGTATTTTGAATACATTTTCTTCTTCTTCAACTTCAATGTTTTTCTAGTCATCTTAGTCAATATTTTCTCATCTTGATCATCCATTGCTTCTTGTATTTCAACTATTGTTAATTGAATTCTTCTGTCAAACTTTGTAAGATCAATAACATCTTCATTTTCTTTCGTCTCCTCTTTCAATGCTGCAACAACTTCAACACCTTCAATAGTTGCCTTCATTGTTTCTTCTTTTGTTGCAATTATGGAATATTTTCCATACTCACATTCTTATTTGGGATTTGCAAGCCATTCCTCAAGAAATGCTAATTCAACATAAAATTCAACAGTTACTATATCCTCATCCAAATATTCAACAACTTTTATTACTAGATTCCTCTTACATTTACCTTCTTCTCCTTCAACAGGTTCATCAACAACTTCTCCAATTATTTCAGCAATGTCAAATTCCTCTACTTCTTTTGTTAGAATGGTCACTCCATCATCAACTACAATGTTGTGTGACTTATCTTGATGATGATCAACGTTTCTCCCCTTTTCATTGTATTCCTTCTCCAAAATTTATCCCAAACTTCTTTGGACCTAGTTGCTACTGCAACTTTGGGAAGAATGCTCTCATCCAAGCCTTGTGGAATGAGAAGTAATGTTGTTGCATCATTATTATTCTTTTCTATGTGCTAATCCTTTTTCTATTGAATCAACGCTTCATAGGCTTCTTGATTTGAGGGTTCTTCAAACCCATTCAACACAATATTACACAAATCATCCATTGTTAGTCTAGTTCTCGTCTTAATAGCCCAAATATCATAATTTTTACCAGAAAATCTAGGAAGAACATAATAATTGATGAACATATCATATTAATGAAACAAACACACACAACAATGCAGGGTACTAGTTTACAACTTATTCTCTATAAACACACACTAAGAAAGAGATACAACAACCAAAACATCTTACACCATGTAGATTTTTAATGACAAAAAATAACAAAATATTTTGTCATACGCTTAGCAACCTAGAGATAAATGTCTTGCATGAACTCTGAAATGTTTCAAAACCAAATTCATAAATTTACATAAGCAAAAATACACATTGCTAAGAAAATATGCACCTGAAATAAACACAATGAACAACATTCAATCACCCATGAATAACTCAGAAATTTAGGCAAAATCCAGGGAAAACCCCAATGTGAGGAAACCCAATGAGAGAGAGGGAGAGAGAGAGAGAGATTTTATTATTCAGCTTCACGAAAGTACATATTAGCAACAAACTCACAATTTCCAGCCAAGAGAAAATACCTCACAACACCAAAACTGTCCCCCGCAAATCTGCCTCGATTTTCATGCCAAGTTCATATTGTTGTACGACCCACTCAGAATTGCAGCATCTCTAAAATCGTGCAAACAACATGTTGTACGAATTGTTTTGTATGTCCCAGTAGAAACAAAACAACCTTGAAAACTATGCCAAGCCCCGCCTCGATTTTTGTGCCATTTTCTTCTTGTTGTATGGACTGTACGGATCCGTACAGTATGGCCTCCCATAACAAAAAAATTACTCAGCAATGAAACATATATTCTCCCTTAGGATTTGTACCCACTTTATCTTGGGAAATGTGCCCTCTATGTTGCCCTGATTTTCCTCTCTCAAGCCTACTCGAAAATTCTCTTCCAATCTCCTCTTCTTGTGTCTTACACACTAACCAATGCATTCTTTTATAAATCTGAAAATGACCTTTTACCTCCCAAGTGTCTTTTCACCTTCCCCAACCCTAAATCCAAAGGCCAAGATCTAATCTTGTTTTTTTCAAGATCAAGGGTCATGATTCATTCCCTCCAAAATGAATCACTTAAAATATTAAAGTACATTTCACTTTATTACATAAGTGCACTTTATGAAATAAAGTCACTTTAAAATTAGAAGGTAAACTTTATTAAAAAGTCACTTTAATAAAAGAACCACTTTACGACTTTATAAAAACACATTACAAAGTTAAGTGCCTAGTAGTGTAAACATAAGGTTACATCTGCATACAAGACAAAACATGCAGAGTACCTCCCGAGCTAAAAAGCCAACACTCCCTCCTAGTGAGGGATGTACTTGTTGCCATATCCATCATCTGGTCCCATCACATTCTTCTCTGTAGGAGCTCCCTCTGAACCTGGAGTTATCCTCAACACCTGCACATACCTTGAACTAGAAGATTTTCTCCTGGAAACTACCCGGAACCCTGAGCTCCTTGGAGAATCCACTCCATCCTGAGCATTGGTTCGACCACACTGGCTGAGCCTCCTACCAGTGCTCAGAAGAGACTTGCTCTCTTCTCTCGGAATGCAATATTGGATCCTTGGTCCCACCACAGTCTTAGGAGCCTCCTCACGTTCCTCATCCAACGTTGAATCATACACTAAAGGTTGTCCTCGCAACATATAAAACATGTTCACCTTATCATCGATCAGTTGCAGTTCCATCGGGTTCTCTCCCTCCCTATAGATAAATACATGTTCCCTCTTAAACAATGTACAATATCCTACATCCTCCAAGGCTGAGACTAAGATCAAGTTAACCCTCAACCATGAAACAAAGAGAACTCCATAAAGCTCCAGGAATCCTCCATACTCGAGTTGGAATCTAACCCTTCCAACTCCACGTACATCTCGCACCATACCACTTTCATTTACCACCTGTCGGTCAAGACCTGTCTCTGTGATATTTAGGAATACTCGCCAGATTCCTGACATGTAGCAAGAGGCTCCACTATCCATAATCCATATGATATCACCTCCCAATCCTCTGCTACCGCCACTAGAAACTAGGGTAACCAAATAAAATTCCATGTCATACTTGGAAGCAAATTCCTCCATGGTTGTTGTAGCAGTTGTCTCAGGCCCCTATGGTTCCTTCTTCTTCTTCTTCCTCTCAGGAAAATGAGAAGCAAGGTGCCCCAACTGGTTACACCCAAAACATATAACTTTACTCAAGTCCCTCCCAGAACTTCCTTTCTTCTTTCTCTTTGCAGTAAGAGCAACATTCTCATCAACTCCATTTGTCTTTTGTCCATTGCTCTGAGATCCTTCCCGGATCTCCTCCTCAGTGAAATCATACCACAATTTTCTTCAATATGGAGTATGCTCATGACCCACTACACACTTCGCGAAGAATTTCCTTTCCTTGGTGAATCCTTCCAAGACTATCCTCACCAACTCTGAATCCGATATGACCTCTCCAACAACATCCAACTCATCTTTCACTTGAGCTACCCGGGTAAGATAAGAAGAAACACTCTCCTCCTTACCCATATTGGTATCATGTAGCTTACTCTTCAAGGCAATCTTTTGGTTCTCATTCTTCGCCTCAAGTAAGTTCTTAAGTGCATCCCACATCTCTTTGGATGTCTTCTTCTCAACCAAGTGTGGGATAAGGTGATCCTTCACCCCATCCATAATAATCATCTGAGCCTTGACCTCATGGAAATCCAAAGAAACAGGATATGTTGCGGGAACCACAACAACAAAACTGACATAGTTCCAAATCTTGTTCTCCTTGAGAACATCTGACATCCAAACCTTCCACTGCAAATTGTTGGAGATGTCATCCAATCGATCTTCAAATTTAATGCATGCAACCATATTCCCTATCACAGCTCAAGAAAAACAATTACAAATTTTCCCTCTTCAACCTTGCCCAAAAATCTCATTGTTCATTGTCACTCAGAGACAAAGCGTTGATACCATGTAGATTTTTAATGACAAAAATCAGCAAACAAATATTTTTCCATACACTTAGCAACCTAGATTTAACTGTCTTGCATGAACTCTGAAATGTTTCAAACCCACATTCAGAAATTTCCATAAGCAGAAATACACATTGCTAAGAAAATATGCAGCAGAAATAAACATAATGAACAACATTCAATCACCCATGAATAACTCGAAAATTTAGGCAAAATCTAGGGAAAACCCCAATGTGGGGAAACCTAATGAGAGAGAGAGAGAGAGAGAGAGAGAGAGAGAGATTTTATTATTCAGCTTCAGGAAAGTACATATCAACAACAAACTCACAATTTTCATCCAAGAGAAAATACATCACAGCACCAAAACTATCCCCCACAAATCTGCCTCAATTTCCGTGCCAAGTTTGTACTGTTGTACAACCCACTCAAAATTGTAGCACCTCAAAAATTGTGCAAACATCCTATTGTACGGACTATTTTGTATGGCCAAGTAGTGGTAAAACAACCTTGAAAATTGTGTCAGTCCCCACCTCGATTTCCGTTCCCTTTTCTTCTTGATGTAATCCATACAGTATGACCTTCCACAATAGAAAAATAACTCAGTAATGAAACATATATTCTCCCTTGGTATTTCTACCCACTTTGTCTTGGGAAATGTGCCCTCTATGCTTCCCTAATTTTCCTCTCTCAAGCCTACTCGAAAATTCTCTCTCAATCTCCTCCTCTTGTGTCTTGCACACTACCCAATGCATTCTTTTATAAATATGAAAATGACCTTTTACCTCCCAAGTGTCTTTTCACCTTCCCCAACCCTAAATCCAAATACCAAGATCTAATCTTGTATTTTTCAAGATCAAGGGTCATGATTCATTCCCTCCAAAATGAATCACTTAAAATCTTAAAGTACATTTCACTTTATTACATAAGTGCACTTTATGAAATAAAGTCACTTTAAAATTAGAAGGTACATTTTATTAAAATATCACTTTAATAAAAGAACCACTTTACGACTTTATAAAAACCCATTACAAAGTTAAGTGCCTAGTAGTGTAAACATAAGGTTACATCCTCATACAAGACAAAACATGCGGAGTACCTCCCGAGCTAAAAAGCTAATACACCAGTCTTTCATGTCAAGATCTTGCACCAGTATTTCACACTTCAACAATGATAGGGGTGTTGGGTACCACTTAGCTTGCATTGTTTTAACCTTTTTTAATGAAATGCAATCATTAACATATTTTCAATGTATGTGAACATGCCTTTTACCAACCTTACCACATTGAATTATACACATTGAAATAGACAATCAAACCTAGTTGGTTATTCTTGTCAAGACAACCTTTCTTTGAAACTACTCGTAACTTTCCCAATGTACAAGTGGTAGTATTTTCAAACTAATATAAGTTCAGTAGCTTAAATAACTAGTCCTATTGGAATATATGCAAATATATCCTATAATCAAATATAAGGAACAACCAAGAGAAGTATTCCTATCATATGCCCTTTTGTGATATATTGAGAGCAGCTTTGAAAAATGTGTTTGAAGGCCGGATGACAATCCTTCAAATAGAAAATATTTACATTATGCCAAAACAATAGCCCCTAAGACTGAACAATTTGAAGAATAATAGAACATCATCGTTAGGCCGCGAAACAATCGACTTCAAGTAGTAAACCGGCAGCCGTCTCCACCTCCACGATTAGTCTTTCTTCCAGCAACCGGCGCGACCTACTAGCTACTCTCTCCAGCGAACTATTCTGCAGTTCTTTTGCCCGCTTGAAAAGTTAATCCGCGGTGTCCTCTTTGGTTCCGCGACCACCTCTTAATGCACAGGAAACACACATTCACCCTCGATTGGAACCCTCTTACTCTCTTCTCCTTCGACAACGGATAGGGTTTGCAGCGAAATCTCTCTGCAACGGGAAGATTCTCTGGCTCGCACCCTTTCATCACTTTCAACGCTATAACAACCTTACATCCCTCCACCTTATGGCCTTGATACCAATTTGAAAACTGAAAAGGCAGCGGATTAATCAGCTTCGGCTAGTTAAAATCACAAACACAATACAAAGACATGAGGAATGGAGGTACTATTCATCACAAACGAAGATCAAACCAAATGAGATACAGCTCTGAGAACTGAGAACTTGTCTGCACTAATTCATTCACCAAACATATTTATTTATACATGACTTTTTTTCCCAGAGAGAAGAAATATCATTGAGAAGATTCTAGATGAAACTGTGTAGAAGAAGTTTGGTTCTACCATACTTCTAGAGTGTTCATATCATTTATTACATAGGGTAACGTTTTTTTTACGGGGAGTAATTAGTATTTCAATACTAATATCTTTGGAATTGGGCTTCGTGGGTTTGCAAAACTTCGATTTCTGAACATCACCGAGTGTCAGGTATTGAGACGTTGACATCATTGGAATAATTGAAGGGAGATATCTTATTATAAGAATTGTAAGAAGCTAAAGGACAGAATCATGAAACTCGTTATAAAGGAGAGAATTATGAAACTTGTTACAATTAAGTTTAGTTTGATCCAGCTAGGAAAGATTTGTTTCAATTTCATTTCAATCCCATTTATATTTTTCATCATTACATTTAAAATGGTCACAATGTTGTTTATACTAGTCTCTTTGTTATCCAGCCCAAAATAAGCCAAAGCCAAATCAGTAATTATAGATACACATGTATTGTGCCTCAACATTATGTTAATACTAATTAATTTTATTATATTAATATATAATATTTACAAATATTATAATGGAGATAACTTATAATGTGTTTTAGCATATGTGATAATCCAGTATAGAATAGTTAATATACATATTTTAAAAAAGTAAGACTAGTTATAACGACATAGAGAAGACACTGTAGCTCACACCCTCTTCATCACTTTCAACGCTATAACAACCTTACGGCCCTGATACCAATTTGAAAAATGAAAAGGCAGCGGATTAATCAGCTTCCACATGTATCATTATGCATCATTGCATTTGTAAAATTTTGTGCGACTATGCGTCGTAAGCAAGGAACATCATATTCATCTTGTGTTAAATGGAAATTTGTCAAGTAACTTTCACCATGAGCATTATTGAATCCATGCACTCTTTCAAATCCATTTGATAGCATCTTGGTTTTTTTTTTTTTTCTATGACCATTGTTAGTCTATGTTTTTTTATCTCATAACCTCTTTATTGTTTCAACTCTTGGTCTTTCCAATATGTCTTTTGCACAACAACTGTTCAAAATGTCCAGCAAGAAGTTTTCTATCATGAAACAATATTTCATATGTTTTGTTGACCAAATTCATATTAGTATATTTATCCATTTTGATAATCAATGTACACAAAAAATTCTCCCCAAAGAAATTTTTCCTCTGTCTGCACAATAATTGAAGTTGATCGTGATATTCCCTGCAAACAAATCTTCATATCATTGACATTATGCATTTCCATCAATGAATTTGCATTCAATTCATGTTGATAAGATGTCATTGCTTCAATGTCATTTTTTGGTAAGCAAGATTTTGAAATGTTATATTGTACCTTCTCTCAACTCTATAGATGTGTATCTATTATGTAAGAGCACTTGAAGAGAATCAAACAAACAATCTCTAGGAGTATATCCAAAGTTGTCCAAACAGAACAAGTTGTATTTTCCTAAAACACAATTAATCGCAGATTTCTAATCTTCATTATTCTTGTTTTGTCTACACATTTCTAATTTTTTTTCTACTTCGAGTTTCAATTGGATTTATTTTTATCCTAATTAATTTTGATTTGCAGGAAAAAAGTACAATAGACCAAGTACAAAACAAACTGTTCTTTATGTTGATATAAAAATAAGCACAACTTAGTACTAATATTTACATGTTGAGCAAATGTGCATACCTTGGATTCAATATCTATCGCTACAAACAACAATGTTGTCAAGAAAATCTAGCCACATGCACTTCAATCATATACAATGTTTTTCCTTGCAAATCAACAAAGAAACCTATTACAATAAGCAAGTATCTCAATGTTCTTTTGTTTTACATAAAAAACTATTTATATATTTTTGAAAACTCAATGAAAGAAAGACAAAAAGAACATGATGTAAAATCGAAGAAAAAAACATAAAATCATAGGAAAATCAATTGTACTTCGATAGCAATGAAATCCTTAACCGCAGAGCAGTTTGAAACTAATACAATAGAAAAATATCTAGTTTCATATACAAATATGTAGGTCTATCTCTACACACAAATATTTTGTTTCACATGGTGGAATTTTGAATGAAATTATAATCAACTGTAACTATAGTGGGGAAACCATAAATTCAACACAAATGACACCTAAATCCATGACCAAAAAGAAAGAAATATTGAAAATTGACACTTAAATCCGTGACCAAAAAGAAATAAATATTGAAAATTGACACTTAAATCCATGACCAAAAACCAATAAATATTGAAAATTTGGACAAGAACTAATAACTCAAGAAGGATTATCAATTGAACTCTAGAATTTATGAAATGTATAATTGGGCCAGACTCTCTCGTCTATGGCCTCTCCTTTACAGTACGTGGTTCCATCGAATTCGCTTCATTAATAGGTTCACGATTTAACTTTGATCGTTATGGTCTGGTATCAAGATCTAGTCTTGGATGAGCTTACCTCATTGTAATGGCGAGGACTGTGACCATCAAAAAGGCTCCTTCTGTAGTGATATTGATTATACGAACAAATTCCCGAACCAAAATATGTAGTTGTCGTGGGAGCATGTCCTATCACAAAGGAATGTTTGGTACAGATTCTTATAGCACCATTCGCGAAGTAGAAAAGTTAATTCATGTGGATGTCTATTCGCTAGGTTGCCCAACTAAACCAGAGGCTATTATAGATGCTCTAATGAAACTTTGTGAAATAAAAGAGAGCTCCATGGTATATGAGGACCGAGCTCCAACAAGGAAATAATACAATATTTCACGATAAATCATAGGTTTCATCATGTTAGATTCAATATTCATACCGGGAACTATGATCAAAAGTTATTACATCAATCTTTTGAACCTCAATTCGAATCTACTTTCGAAATATCCTCTGAAACATTTAGATCTACTATTTATGTTATAATTCCCATAACATAAATAGGAATTATAAATTAAAACAAATGAATATTGATTTCTGTGTTTCGGGCGTTATACGCCAATAGACTTCATTGTCCCTATTACAGATTTGGTGGCAATCGTAAGACCGTAGCAACAATTATTTGTTTCGGGGATCGAGAGAGTCATCGGTGGATTATAGAATCTCCACTTAGACCTGTTGTGGAACCGATCCTCCCATCTTAGCCAGCATAAGAGCAGGTAACTCCATCATTCTCTCGCCACTTAAGAAAAAACTACACTAGCTCCCCAAGCCAAAGAAAACCACCCTTATCCACCGCCAGTATAGCTAGAATTACATTTGGTACATCCTGTCATGCCATATTCTTAGTTCTTATTGGACCAACCCTCTTGCCCACAACTGCAGATTATACATAAACTAATGAGGCATCGAGTAACCCATAAACACCCAACACCCCTAGCTAACAAAGTAGTAGCTACACACCACCTTTATGTACCCCACATGCTCAGCCTTAGCTGAGTTATTTCTTTATTAGCTTATTTAATTGGATTTAGTTATTAAACTTACAATCTTAATGATCAATTAAACATTTTTCATACATCTGTAAGCCTTACACACCATTCCTAGCTAAGAAACAAAATAAGGTAGGCAAGAAAACCGTGAAGTATATTTAATTATATTGTCGATAAATAAGTATAACATGACACTAGGATCAACCATATCTAATAAAATAAGTAAAAGACTAGAAGATATTTTGAGCATATTAATAAAATGATGTTTGAAAAGTATGCACCATCATGGCCTATGATAATTTATTTTTTATGTTAAGAAAATGATGTTTGAAAAATATGCACCATCCTAACCTATGATAATTTATTTTTTAACCATTATCCCATGTTAATATTTTATTAACCAATGCATTTTATTAGTGCCACAATAATATTGTTGATTTTAATGTGCTTTCAAGATTCTATACCAAACTCCATCACTTAAGCCTTGCCCCCGATGGATTATTAGATTGCTAATAACAACTTCTTAAATTATTACATTATTTTATTAATACATTATTCCATGTTAATATTTTATTAGCCAATACATTTTATTAGTGCCACATTCTTGATTTTAATGTGCTCTCAGGATTTTATACCCAACTCCATCACTTAACCCTTACCCTATGGATTACTAAATTACTAATAAAACTTCTTAAATTATTACATTATTTTATTAATACTTATTAGCACTCAATAGATTCACAATTTATTGTCAACCAATTAATTGAAAAGTTCTTAGAATCCCCTCTTACATAATAAAGACTTACTTATAATCAACAAATCTTATAAAGAAAAACAAAGAAAAGGACAATCAACAAATCTTATAAAGAAAAACAAAGGAAAGGACACTCTAAGTTCTATTTCATTCCTTCTAACTTTTGAGTTAGAACAAAAACCCAAATCAACGAAACGAAGCTATTAGGACTTAGCATATTTGCTATTTGTTCTTTATTACAAGGACTTAGCATATTTACTACAAGGAGAAAAGGACAAGCAAATTGGATCATGTTTATGCTTTGCAATCCCAATGGGAATGATAAAACGTGTGTATATATAAACACATTGAACACCAATGATGATGGCTAAACAAATAGCTAATCCACAATATTGCATAATTTTTTAAAAATTAATAAGGAAAAATTAAAATAAAACTCCTTTTTTATAAACAATCTTGTATTCATAAATATTTATAATCACAACTTAATTTTTTAAATCCAAGCTACGAATATAATGACAACTTAATTTTTTAAATCCACAACCAATTTAATGTTAAAATTTTCAGTGTGATCTATACTTATTCTAAAATAACTAAATAAATGATTTTGAAATTTTAATTTCTTAATTTTTAATCGTGCATAGACTAATTTATTGTTAGAATATGTAATCCATACTTGTTGTATTATTGGGTTAATGACCTATTGAGGAGGTAGTTATAGTTAGATGACCTGAAAGAATAGGTCAAGAAGGTTGTTAGATAGTTGGTTGTGAGAATGATTCTCTCCAACCAAGTCTCCTAGTTTGGTGTGTGGTTGAGATATTTGCTCAACCTCTATTGTTATTATTAGAATAAGTTAGATATGATAAAGCTCTATATAATGAGCCAATGTATTGTCTAATGTATTCAGTAATCTAATAGAGATAAGTAATCATGTCTATCTCATTTGTTAATTTGGTATCAGAGATTTAGGGTTGGGCGTGACTCCCTCACGGGAGTGCCCAGGCACATGTGGAGAGTAGAGGAGTGTGTTTGAATTATTGGAGATTGCAGCCATGAAGTGAGGATTATCGATCACTGCAAGGATCAATGATACAAATTGTCTATTGTGTTGAGCATGTGGGTGGCCACTTGATCCGTCGTACCCGCTAGAGCCTGGAGCAACCTGTGTGTGGAGAGTTTGTTATTGGTTTCCCTTTCTCGTTGTTGTTTGCTAGACTAATTTTCTGGGCAGAGGAAATTGAGGTCGAAAAGGTGTGTTTTCAGCTATCATTGTATTTAGCGCGCTAACCATTATTGGCATTCCAACCCTTAGCTGATTTGAACATCAAAGATACTCTCCAACAGCAGGGTTACTTATTTCGACAGGTCCCTTCCTTCTCTGTCGCCATTGCCATCCTATTTTCTCATTATCACCACTAGCTATCCACACAAGGAATTTGTTGGTCAAGGGATGGATCGCAGCAGCCATTGTGAGAGCTGCAACCATTGTTTTTTGTTCGCTGGAGATGTACGTTGTTCTAACACTGCTATAGAGTGTTGATGTGTGCTATAGGAGCCGAGTGCTCGTTGATCTAGCTATGGAGTATTCGCTGTCCAGTATATGGTGCTGGAGTATTTTGTTGTTATCTGTGTGGAGTGTGTTGCGTGCACGATTCCGCCACAAGTAAACATATAGTTGATATCGTTGGGTTTGTTGTGTTGTGAGGGAATCAACGCAACAAATAGGAGATGAATTTAGCATTGGATGCTACCTATTGAAAGAAGCTGTCGTCCAGGAGAGGAACGCTGCCATATGCCTACACAATCAGTTGATCTATGATTTATCTTTGCACATGTGATTTCATGCTACGTGGGAAAGTAGATATGAGTGGTGTTTGATTGAGTCATTTTTGAATTTTTGAGGAGCTGTTGAATTTTGTTCGCATTTGTTCACTGGAATTGCACGAGAGAGCTGTTGTAGAAAGGAGTTGTTGTTGTGGAGAGGAAATTGACTAAATCGAGACTGATTCGATGCACATGAGAGTTAACTGTTATGCTACAATAGAATCGATGTTGCCTCTTTGTGAAGAACCGTTCCAGATATGGAATTCATGATGTTACAGGTGCCGAGGTATCACTCTTGCAGATTGGTGTTGACCATAGATCGCTGCCCAGGAATCACCCTGGTGATCACTGTTGTTGATTGCCACTTGAAAGCCACCGATTAGCTATTGATTCATTCCGACAAGAGGAGCCTTTAGTATCTGTGTCTTGGCTTGGGCGAAATCATTCACTGTGTGAGCATCAGAAAGAAAATTGGAGTTGAAATTTGCCATCTGAGCACTGATTTGATTGTCTGTTCACGCTGTCATTGAGATTCATTTGTTGGTGGTTATATGTGGCATTGCTGCCACGGGACCATTGTTGTTTATTGCAATGCGTCGAGGCCATTTTGTTGTTGTGTCAAGTAGAATTGTTGTTTTTTATAGTCGATGCATTTTGGTTGTTGATTGGAGATAGGATAGTCGCCTAGGGAGAGTTGTTGTTGCTAGTATTTCTAGATTGGAGGGCGTAAGTATCTCTGTGAGCTGCCAGATCCATAAATTGATACGCAAGGGAACGAAGATTAGAGCCAAGGGAAGGTATTGATCCATGCGTGAAAGTCGTGAGTAGTGTAGCGTGGGTGAAAAGTTTTGGCACTGTTTTGAAGGAATTTTGTAGCATTCTTGCTACGCTGTGTAGAGGAGGGACACAATACCTGATAGAAGCCATCTTGGAGAAATCACCTAATAGGTGGAATAAAGTCACAATTCTGTGGTTGCTGTAGAAACCATCTGGAAGTTCTTGTTTGGAGCGGCAGGTCCATTGGAAACCAAAGCTGTCATTTTGTTGAAGGAACTATTGTTCATCCACATGGAAGGAGCCACCAGAGGAGCCGTCGTGGAAGAGTTGAGCCGTCAGAGGAGATGTTAGTTCCTATGCAGAGATTGAATGACAATGAGCCTGAGAGGTAGTGTTGTTGTATGAGTCAGGCTAAATGACTCATTGATGTATTGTTGATTGATCGTTGAAGGAGAGATTGTTGTTGCTTTGTAAGAGAACTTCTAAATTGTGTATCAAAGATATTGACAGAAAATCTAGATCTGAAATTGTTGGATGGATAGGAGCCATCGTTGTGAAAAGAGATATGTTTCTATCATTGTCAGGGGAGATGCCAAGTAGCTCAGAGGGCTCGCCATTTGAGAGATCTGTTAGAGGACCTGCTGCTTCTTATTGTCCGACAATTAAATCATTGTTGTCTCCTCCAAGATTTGGCTCGATCTCTGGAGTCAGAGCGCCACCCAATCTCTTATCGATGTGTGGGGCGAATGTTATCTAAAGCTAAACCGCATAGATATGGAGTAGTAAACGAGCCACGGTGTTGTGGCTTGCTGTAAGCGATATCCCAAAAGGAGAATGCTCCTATGGAGATGAGTGTTGGTTTGTTGAGGTTGTTGTTGTGGAAACAGTGACACGTATAAAATGTGTGTTTACAGTAGCCAAAGACAGATATATCGCTTACAGCTAGAAGCGAGAGACAAGTCACGAAGGAAGAGGAAGCCCGAGGAGAAGGCGATGTTGAAGGGCGTGTGACAAATCGTTGTCCATGATATTGCAGAGGACTCATTTTTTGAGTTTTGGAGAGGAGTTGCAATTGCTGAGTAAAGGATCCATAAAGCGAGAGGTTGCCATTGTTGGAGTTTGTTGTTGTTGGCACCATTACATGGAGGTGTTATAGCGAAATGAAGTGAGGTGTACGTGCTCATTTCGTCGGACTCACACATCCTCCAAATTAAGTCACAAAAGTGAGAAAGTGAGATTGAGTTGTGCTTATATTTCTTGTTTGAAGGTGTGATAATA
>SNQJ01S0011964.1:37790-48551 GCA_010110895.2 Picea sitchensis
TCATTCCTTCTAACTTTTGAGTTAGAACAAAAACCCAAATCAACGAAACGAAGCTATTAGGACTTAGCATATTTGCTATTTGTTCTTTATTACAAGGACTTAGCATATTTACTACAAGGAGAAAAGGACAAGCAAATTGGATCTTGTTTATGCTTTGCAATCCCAATGGGAATGATAAAACGTGTGTATATATAAACACATTGAACACCAATGATGATGGCTAAACAAATAACTAATCCACAATATTGCATAATTTTTTTAAATTAATAAGGAAAAATTAAAATAAAACTCCTTTTTTATAAACAATCTTGTATTCATAAATATTTATAATCACAACTTAATTTTTTAAATCCACGCTACCAATATAATGACAACTTAATTTTTTAAATCCACAACCAATTTAATGTTAAATTTTTTATTGTGATCTATACTTATTTTAAAGTAACTAAATAAATGATTTTGAAATTTTAATTTCTTAATTTTTAATTGTGCATAGACTAATTTACTGTTAGAATATGTAATTCATACTTGTTGTATTATTGGGTTAATGACCTGTTGAGGAGGTAGTTATAGTTAGATGACCTGAAAGAATAGGTGAAGGAGGTTGTTAGATAGTTGGTTGTGAGAAAGATTCTCTCCAACCAAGTCTCCTAGTTTGGTGTGTGGTTGAGATATTTGCTCAACCTCTATTGCTATTATTAGAATAAGTTAGATCTGATAAAGCTCTATATAATGAGCCAATGTATTGTATAATGTATTCAGTAATCTAATAGAGATAGGTAATCATGTCTATCTCATTTGTTAATTTGGTATCAGAGCTTCAGGGCTGAGCGTGACTCCCTCACGGGAGTGCCCAAGCACATGCAGAGAGTAGAGGAGTGTGTTTGACTTATTGGAGATTGCAACCGTGAAGTAAGGATTATCGATCACTGCAAGGATCGATGATACAAATTGTCTGTTGTGTTGAGCATGTGGGTGACCACCTGATCTGTGATACCGGCTAGAGCCTCGAGCAACCTGTGCATGGAGAGTTTGTCGTTGGTTTCCCTTTCTCGTTGCTGTTTGCTGGACTAATTTTCTAGGCAGAGGAAATTGAGGTCGAAAAGGTGTGTTTTCAGCTATCATCGGATTTAGTGCACTAACCATTATTGGTGTTCCAACCCTTGGCTGATTTGAACATCGGAGATACTCGCCAATAGTAGGGTTACTTCTTTCTACGGGTCCCTGCCTTCTCTGCCGCCATTTCCATCCTATTTTCTCATTATCACCACTAGCTATCCACACAAGGAATTTGCTGGTCAAGGGACGGATTGTAGCAGCCATTGTGAGAGCTACAGCCATTGTGAGAGCCGCAGCCATTGTTTGTTGTTTGCTGGAGATGTACGTTGTTCTAACGCTGCTATAGAGTGTTGATGTGTGTTATAGGAGCTGAGTGCTCATTGATCCAGCTGTGGAGCATTCGTTGTCGAGTATATGGTGCTAGAGTATTCTGTTGTTATATGTGTGGAGTGTGTTGTGTGCATGATTCCGCCACAAGTAAACATATAGTTGATATCACTGGGTTTGTTGTGTTGTGAGGGACTCAGTGCAGCAAATAGGAGATGAGTTTAGCATTGGATGCTACCTATTGAAAGAAACTGTCATCTAGGAGAGGAACACTTCCATCTGCCTACACAATCGGTTGATCTATGATTTGTCTTTCCACATGTGCTTTCATGCTACGTGGGAAAGTAGATCTGAGTGGTGTTTGATTGAGTCATTTTTGAATTTTTGAGGAGCTGTTGAATTATGTTCGCATCTGTTCACTGGAATTGCATGAGAGAGTTGTTGTAGAAAGGAGTTGTTGTCGTGGAGAGGAAATTGACTAAATCGAGACGGATTCAATGCGCATGAGAGTTAACTACTATGCTACAATGGATTTGATGTTGCCGATTTGTGAAGAACCGTTCCATATATGGAATTCATGATGTTACGGGTGCCGACGTATCGCTCTTGCAGATTGGTGTTGACCATAGATCATTGCCCAAGAATCACCCTGGTGATCACTGTTGTTGATTTCCACTTGAAAGCGATCGATTAGCTATTGATTTTTTCCGATAAGAGGAGCCTTTAGTATCCGTGTCTTGGCTTGGGAGAAATCATTCACTGTGTGAGCATCGGAAAGAAAATTGGAGTTGAAATTTTCCATCTGAGCACTGATTTGATTGTCTGTTCACGTTGTCATTGAGAATGATTTGTTGGTGGTTACATGTCGCATTGCTGCCACATGACCATTGTTGTTTATTGCAGTGCGTGGAGGCTGTTTTGTTGTTGTGGAAAGTAGAATTGTTGTTTTTTATAGTCGATGCATTTTGGTTGTTGATTGGAGATAGGACAGTCACCTAGGGAGAGTTGTTTTTGCTGTTATTGCTAGATTGGAGGGCGTAAGTATCTCTGTGAGCTGCTAGATCCATAAATTGATACACAAGGGAACGAAGATTAGAGCTAAGGGAAGGTATTGATCCCTGTGTGAAAGTCGTGAGCCGTGTAGCATGGGTGAAAAGTTCTGGCACTGTTTTGAAGGAATTTTGCAGCATTCTTGCTACGCTATGTAGAGGAGGGACACAATACCTGATAGAAGCCATCTTGGAGAAAGCACCTGGTAGGTGAAATAAAGTCACAATTCTGTGGTTGTTGTAGAAACCATCTGGAAGTTCTTGTTTAGAGCGGCAGGTCCATTGGAAACCAGAGCTACCATTTTGTTGAAGGAACTGTTGTTCGTCCACATGGAAGGAGACGCCAGAGGAGCCGTCGTGGAAGAGCTGACCGTCAGAGGAGATGCTAGTTCCTATGCAGATATTGAATGACAGTGAGCCTGAGAGGTAGTGTCTCTGGATGAGTCAGGATAAAGGACTCATTGATGTATTGTTGATTGATCGCTAAAAGAGAGATTGTTTCTTCTTTGTGGGAGATCTTTTGAACTGTGTATTAAATATATTGACAGAAAATATGGATCTGAAATTGTTGGATGGATGGGAGCCATCGTTGTGCAAAGAGATCTGTTTCTATCATTGTCAGGGGAGCTGCTAAGTAGCTCAGAGGGGCTGCCATTTGAGAGATTTGTTAGAGGACCTGATGCTTCTCATCGTCCAACAATTAAATCATTGTTGTCTCCTGCAAGATTTGGCTCGATCTCTGGAGTGACAGCGCGACCCAGACTCTTATCAATGCGTGGGGAAAATGTTATCTAAAGCTAAACCGCAGAGATCTGGAGCAGTAAACGAGCCATGGTGTTGTGGTTTGATGTAAGCGATATCCGAGAAGGAGAATGCTCCTATGGAGCCGAGTGTTGGTTTGTTGAGGTCTTTGTTGTGGAAATAGTGACACATATAAAATGTGTATTTACAGTAGCCAAAGATAGATATATCGCTTCCAGCTAGAAGTGAGAGACAAGTCACGAAGGAAGAGGAAACCCGAGGAGAGGTCGAGGTTGAAGGGCGTGTGACAAATTGTTGTCCATGATATTGCAGAGGACTCATTTTTTGAGTTTTGAAGAGGAGCTGCAATTGCTGAGTAAAGAAGTAGTAAAGAAAGAGGCTGCCATTGTTGGAGTTTGTTGTTGTTGGTGCCATTACATGGAGGTGTTATAGCGAAATGAAGTGAGGTGTACGTGCTCATTCCATCGGACTCACACATCCTCCAAATTAAGTCACAAAAGTGAGAAAGTGAGATTGAGTTGTGCTTATATTTCTTGTTTGAAGGTGTGATAATAGTTATTCAAGTTGTGTGTCTTGGTCAAGAATGATGATGAGATGTAAATGGACATATGTAATGGGCTTGTAATATTGGGCATATGATTGGTGAGAGTATTGTTGATATTTTATGTACCTGGTTGAATTGTTGTAGGGAGTGCATGATCGGTTGTACCCGACACCCCAGGTTATGCTCCAAATTGTAATGCTTGGCCATAGGCAAGCTAAATTCCCCAGGTTTGTTGTAAGCCCTGTTAGTAAGGCATAAATAGGCATACGTGTTGTAGCGCATAAGCACGTGTGATCACAGGATGTGATACTCTCTCATAGGAAGAGAGGTTGTTGTATCAAGTTGTGGAGTTAACCACTATGAGAGGTACGGGGGTGACAAGTGTACCCATAGCCTAAACTTGATAATGAATCAAAGAAGCGAGAGACTTCGATTCAAGGTGGGGATGTGAGATGGAAGAATCTGAAAGTATGAGACCAAGTTGTGAGTCTCAGAGTATGAGGGACCAAGTTATGTTTAAGGGAGCTTAACATTGATGAACTATGTAGCTGAAAACAATTCCTAGAGAACTAGCGGTTACAACGGCAGATGACCCATGACCCATGTATTCCGGTAGATGGATTGTTTTTTATGTGGACATCAATAATTATATGCAGGTACAAGGTATAAGAGGAAGCAAATAAAGTTCAAGGATGAATCCGACACTAAAGAAAGAAGAAATCAGTATGACCAAGCACAAGCAAAAATGACTCAGTCAACAAATATTCATTAAGGGGGTGTGTTAGAATATGTAATTCATACTTGTTGTATTATTGGGTTAATGACCTGTTGAGGAGGTAGTTATAGTTAGATGACCTGAGAGACTAGGTGAAGGAGGTTGTTAGATAGTTGGTTGGGAGAAAGATTCTCTCCAACCAAGTCTCCTAGTTTGGTGTGTGGTTGAGATATTTGCTCAACCTCTATTGATATTATTAGAATAAGTTAGATCTGATAAAGCTCGATATAATGAGCCAATGTATTGTATAATGTATTCAGTAATCTAACAGAGATAGGTAATCATGTCTATCTCATTTGTTAATTTTTACTGCTATAAACTCTTTCGTGTATCCACTTTGAGTTGGTAGAAGTACAAGTAAATTGAGTCTTTTGTCTAGTTCTTTTTTATATGTGCAATTAAGGAAGGTAGCTGAAAAATCTGTGGCCAAGAATTCTACCTTACAAAATTTACTGAAGGTGGTGACTATCATGAGGAAAAGAGCTACAACTCATTAATTAGCTTCTGCTGGTTAAATTCAATAACACAATACACATACACGAGGAAAAGAGCTACAACTCATCACACACGAAGATGAAGCCAAATGAGCTATGACTCTCAGAAGTGAGAACTTGTTTGCACTAATTCATTCACCAAACATACTTATTTATACGTGACTTCTTTTTTGCGTAGAGATATCGAAATATCTTTGAGAAGATTCTAGATGGAACTCTCTAGAAGTAGTTTGGTTTTGTTGCACCCACTACAATTGTACCTTTGACAATGTCTCTATAGACTTACAAAATTCATAAAAAGTTGGCTTTCTAGTATAAGTCTCAACTAGGTTTACAACTTTTGACATCAACATAAAAACTTGTTTTGCATATTTTATTTTTGCATGTTGGTACTTATTGTGTTATGCTCTCTCTTTTTTTTCTTTTTCTCCAAACCTTATATTTTGAATACCTTTTCTTCTTCTTCAACTTCATTGTTGTGCTGCTCTGGTAGTCTTCTTAAATATTTTCTCATCTTGTTCATCCAATACTTCTTGTATTTCAACTATTGCTAATTGAACACTTCTATCAAACTTTGTAAGATCAATAACATCTTAAGTTTCATTCATCTCCTCTTTCAATGTTGCAACAACTTTAACACCTCCAATAGTTGCCTTCATTGTTTCTTATTATGTTGCAATTATGGAATCTTTTCCATATTCACTTTTATATTTGGGCTTTGCAAGCCATTTCTCAAGAAATGTTAATTCAACATAAAATTCAACATTTACTATATCCTCATCCAAATATTCAACAAATTTAATTCCTAGATTCTTCTCACATTTTGATACTGCTACTAAGGCAATTTCGCTTTCACCTTCAGTTTGAATTTCATCATCCATGTGTATCTACACAATGGACATTACTTTCATCCTCTACATCTCGTGCAAATTCTTCATCTCGTGCAAATTCTTCAACAACTTCAGACTCTGTCTTGTTTACCTTCTTCTTCTTAAGTAGGTTCTTCAGTTCAACTTCTCCAATTATTTCTGCAATGTCAAATTCCTCTATTTCTTTTGATAGAATGGCCACTCCATCATCAAATGAAATGCTTTGTGACTTAGCTTGATGATGATCAATGTTGTTCCTCCTTCCAGTGTATTCCTTCTCCATAATATCCCAAGCTTCTTTGGACCTAGTTGCTACGATAAATTTGGGAAAAATGGTCTCATCCAAGCCTTGTTGAACGAGAAATAATGTTGTTGCATCATTCTTCTTCTTTGTTATGAGTTGATCATTTTGCTCTTGAATCAATGCTTCATAGACTTCTTGATTTGAGGGTTCTTCAAACCCGCTCAACAAAGTCTCCCATAAATCATCCATATGTAGTCTAGTTCAAATTCTTAATGTCACAAATATCATAATTTTTACCAGAAAATATAGGAAGAGCATAATAATTGTTGAGCATTTCCATCAGTTCAGAACAACATGGATTAATGAAACAAACAAACACACACAACAACTTCTACTCTATAAACACATACTAAGAAAGAGCTACAACTATCAAAAGATTTTGCACCACTATTTCACACTTCAAGATCTTGCTCGAGTCTTTCACCCTTCAAGAATGATAGAAGTGTTGGGTACCACCGAGCTTGCACATTTTAGCCTTTTTTTTTAATGAAATGTAATCATTAATAGATTTACCTTGATAAAAGTGTTGGGTACCACCTAGCTTGCACATTTTAGCCTTCTTTTTTTTTTTTTTAATGAAATGCAATCATTAATAGATTTTCAATATATGTGAACATGTGTTTTACCAACCTTACCACATTGAAGTAGAAAATCAAACCTAGTGGGATAATCTTGTAAAAGAAACTTTCTTCCTTTCTTTGACACTTTTTTCTATGCTAACTTTCGCAATGTACAAGTGGTAGTATTTTCAAACTAACAGAAGTTCACTAGCTTAACTAACTAGTCCTATTGGAATATAGGCAAATATATCCCATAATGAAATATAAGGGACAACCAAGAAAGTATTCCTATTACATGCCCTTTTGCATATATTGAGCGTAGCTATGAATAATGTGTTTAAGGGTTGGATGACAATACTTCAAATAGACAAAATTTACAATATACCAAAACAATAGCCGCTAAGACTGCGAACAATTTGAAGAATAATCAAACATCACCGTTCTTCAAATAGACAAAATTTACAATATATCAAAACAATAGCGGCTTAGACTACGAACAATTTGAAGAATAATCAAACATCACCGTTCTTGAAGGCTGGACTTCAGTTGATAAATTTAAGTCAGGGTGGCGATTTATGAATTTTCTTCCCATCACTTATGGGAAAAATGTAGCCGCGACACAATCGACTTCAAGTAGTAAACCGACAGTCTCTGCCACCTCCGCGATTAGTCTTTCTTCTAGCAACCGGCGCAACCTACTAGCTGCTCTCTCCAGCGAACTGTTCTGCAGTTCTTTTGCCCGCTTGAAAAATTAATCCGCTGTGTCCTCTCTGGTTCCGCGGCCTCCTCTTAATGCACAGGCAACACACGTTCGCCCTCGATTGGAACCCTCTTCTCCCCCGGCGGAAGCTAGGTTTTGCAGCGAAAGCTCTCTGCAACGGGAAGACTCTCTGGCTCACACCCTCTTCATCACTTTCAACGCTATAACAGCCTTACAGCCCTCAACCTTACGGCCCTGACACCAATTTGAAAACTGAAAGGGCAGCGGATTAATCATCTTACGGCCTTCATTCAAGTCATTTGATAAAAATGACTTGAATGAACAAAATGATTAAGTGAATCTGTGTGGACGACGAAGATACATGAGCTCCCCGGTTGGGAGGGTACTTATGAAATACCCTAGCGAAGCAATGTGTGAATAGTTATGGATATCTTGCATATGATCAACACGTGACCTACCATGAAACTGAGAGACAACCTCAACGGGAAAACCTAACGTCTCGATGAATTCATCTGCATGAAAAAGAGAGCCAGAGGTAGAGGCCGATCTTTTCCGTCATGACTCATTAGGCAGAATGAAACGATGGGACAAGGCACTGGCGATATAATGGTATTCGTGTTGATATTTGGTTTTTATTATAGCAACTTTGAGAGGTAACAACTAATATCTTTGACATGAAGGGGAAAACTAATATTGGAAGATATTTGACCTGTAGGGAAAACCCTTCTGCAGTTGGAGAAGCCTTCGTGCTTTGGGATCGCTTGTAATGTGATAGAGCGCTCGGTGTCGCCCTCGAAGCACGAGAACTACTCGTTGCCATCGGACCAACGCCTTAGTGACAATATAATATGGGATGCATGGATTGACTATAACGACATAGAGAAGACAATCCATGTGCTTCTCTCTGCCAATGATAGTTCTAAACCCTCGTACCCGAATTTGACATACAGAATAAAACTCTCAGACTATCTTCCCGGCAAGGTTCTAGTCAGTTTCTCTAATTCAACGGGATTTTCCCACCAACTACACAGGATCATCTCATGGGAATTTTTAATCCAAACTCATATTAATGATTGTCTTTTCTATCTAAGTTGTAATCTCAATGATCCTTGTGGTAGTATTTGGCGTTCGAAGCCACGAGAAAAGCAGATCATCAAGCGAGAAGTCTAGAAAAATGCTTACTCGTGTTATACAAGAAAGCCAACACAACAACCGTCCCCGTCAGTTTAAATATAAAGAACTGGGCTCTGTGACCGACAACTTTAGCCTTCATGTTAAATGGATGGTCTCAACTTTAGCATGTCCTATGGTGAGTCCATAAGAAGATTATAATCAGAGAACATCCCGACAAAGAACAAAAAGACTGGTTGACAAAATCCCTAACGAAACACAATTCTAGCAATTTTAAATGTGCACTATGGCGATCATGAAACCCTATCAATAGCAATGGCACTTTCGTGAACCAACAAAAATTGATTGTCTTAAAAATCGATATTCTGTGAAATCTAATGAGAAACAGAAAACCTTACCTTTCCCGGCAACAGAAGCTGCCAGCTACTGCATAACCGTCAAAATCAAACTGTCACCTTTCTTCCCTGTTCAAAAAAATTCATCACACAATCGAACTCAATAGCTAGATTCTGTCCGGGTTACGGTGTCCCCATTTTGTATTGGTTTCAGTGGATCCTATTGAAGTGAAGATGGAGGAGGGAATACTAACTGCGGTGGGAGAAGCGGATCCCGTGTAGGAGGAGAAGCGGATCTCCACAAAAAATCTAAGGAAATTGTGGTATGGATCAAAGCTTCTAAGCATGGGTTCTGTGTAGGAGGAGAAAACGAAGCTGAGAAGCAGCCCACTAACTAGGAGGAGAATGAAGATTCTGAGGAGGGCAACAAAACAAGCCCATGACTTACATATCCACCCACAGACCTGCACATCTAACGAAGCATAGTTTACCTCCGCCGTTGAACACACTGAATCCATTAACATAACTGAGTCCGACGCAATTATAATAAATACAATGATAGAGAGGTATTACAACTAGCACAGCCACAAGTCACTTATGATTGGTGAACACTGAAATAACCGAGCCCTGTGCATTAAATAATTGTAGAACCCTGCACATTAAATAACCTAAATAACTTACGTGGTAAGAGTTTCAGGTAGGAAAATCTAGTCAAGTAAATAATAGTTGGAGTAAAAATTGTGGTTGGTAAATTTGGGCTTTTTAGAAAATGAACGTTAAATTATTCAGAGGTGGCAATCAGCTAGCCATCATAGTAAATTTTAAATATGACTAAGTAAAAGTTAAAAAATAAACATGTAAACTGATGTCTTTATAATAGTGATGAAATTAGTGATTGAAATCACAACCATTGATTTATTGGGACCACTAAAAATATTCCATTAATCTTGTCCATACAACACTGATTAAGTATTAAAAATATATTAAATCTACCCATTATCAATAGGTATAAGCCTTTCAGCATAATAACATACAAGTATAAACCCTTGGAATAATTGATAATCCATTCCAATGAACCATAGTTCGCCTCCGTCGTCGAACAGACTAGATCCATTAAACCATAACATGTGATTAATATAGCATGAATTTTAGTGATGGCACTTTTAAATTTCACTCATAGGCTGTTCACTCATCACGGACTAAATGAATATAATTACTTTTTAAAAACATGATATGTAAAATAGGACTAGGAAATGTAGGAAAAATGACTTAAGTCAACCGCCTTTGTACCAATGCATAACATAAAACTATACACGGATGCACAATACATACACTATAAAGACTCCGGCAGGTATAATAATCCTTCCACAAAGTACCAATGCATAACATAAAACTATACACTGATGCAAAATACATACATTTGAAATAAATTTATAGGAAATTTTATTGAATGAAGTAATATTTTGAAAATAATCATTAATTAATCACATTGTACTTCAATAATATCATATATAAGTTCTGCACAATCGAAAGTTCGCTACAAAAATTACGCAATCTGGTTCGTAATTTTAAACAATGGGCTAAATTATAGGCCGTTCGCTATTGATAACACCTCTTATCCCAAAAGTAAGGAACCACAAACAGCCTCCTCTGTTCCAGCAACTAAAGCAAAGCCTAACATTTATGTAGTTACGTTTCTGCTTCCGGAAATGGCGTCCAATCTTCGATTACACCGAAAGTAATTAAATCCTGGAAAAATAAAATAAAGCATAAGATTGCTTGTACACGTATAAACAATGATTCAGAGCGAACGTTGTATGGTAGTTGTGTA
>SNQJ01S0011964.1:49377-65398 GCA_010110895.2 Picea sitchensis
ACTATCCCGCCTGATCATTAATCAATCCAACAGTAAGTAATCTATAAATTAAAAGATTGTGAATTCCATGAGCAATTACTATGATGTGATAATCAGAAAAGGATTAACAGATTCTCAATGGACATACCCAACATAAAATGAAACCAATTGTACATATTACATACCATAAGCAATTTGCAGACTAAAAGCTGAAATAAGGACTGAGATTGCCAAAACAAGCCTCGCAACAGCCATTTCTGTATTATTCTGAATCTCGGTTACCACTCCGTTTTCTCTGTTAAAATGAAGACGTATGTATAATAGCTATCAACTATGTTAATCTAATTTACAGAAGTAATCGCAGAAAATGGAAAGTATAGTATTAGGAGATGCGTGATTGATGACTCTGCGCTTCTATTGATCACTCGTTTATCGCTCTATATATAGGGGTAAAGAACGGAGAGCAAACAACCAACCGGGATGAGACATTTTCCGCGTTGAGACATTTTCAACGCCGAAGCCGCCTTGCGGAATTAGGCGATACCTGGTGAAACTGCCACTTAATTTTCCTGCAAATATATTTTAATACAATATGCGTGGGCATTTCTCAAACGATGGTATCTGGTGACTGGAAACACCGCCTTTCAATGACGTGTAGACTTGTTGGGCGCATTCAAATTTTGTGTCGTTGGACTGGGGACTTGGTGTCCCGTGGATGACATTAGACTTGAAGGTCTAGTGACCCACTCATACTGACCAGGCACGACTCTCAAATCAATATACGATTATTGCGCCATTTGTCTATGGAGTTGGTAATGTGGTGGTAGTTTTAGCCAAAATTTCAAATCAAAGGAAACTGAAGACATCTTCTGGATACACCCCGAGTCGACTATTTTTAGTTTTTGGCGGTGTTTTAAATGTAAAAGTGTTCAATGCGGAGATCAGAGGAGACCGTGTGGAATGTGGAGCAGAATACGAATATTTCCAATGTGTTTGTTGTAGAATGTGCTTGAACTAATTTGTCCGAATATTTCCAATCTGTTTGTTGTAGAATGTGTTTGACTTGATTTACTAATTTGTAGGAACTCTATGTTTATATATTACAGTATGCAAAATGATTCAAGGTAAGTCTTCGTTTAATTAATAGGAACTTTTACCAATCAATTTTTCCTTTCACATTTTCCACAATTTCTTACTATAATACGAACTAGGCATCTCAATCACTTTATCCTACGAGCGAGACATCTCGATGACTTTGTCTAATTGTTTTTCATAATTGATAATGATCTCATATCATATTAACGATGGTTTCTTACAAATGGTTGAAGGGAGCCTCTTCAAATGTTGGTCACTTTTTTCATATAAGAAAATTTCCATATAAACCAATCAAGCATAAGCCAAATTATTCGTTTATTGGATGTTGTGATTTTAACCTCAACACAAAACCATGAGAGAGGAGGTACAACCTACCAATGTTGCATAGGCCAGGGAATCATGAATTTCTATGTATAAGCCCCACAATCATGCATATGACTTGTTGGGACATGTGTGTGATACACCTTGTAGTCTTGTAGAGGAGAAGGTAATGATTGTTGAGCAATATTAGGGAATAAATGCAGAGTAGTAGCAATGAATAAATGAAGAGAAGTAGTAGGGAATAAACGTAGAGTGATAATAGGGAATAGATGCACAGAAACAACATGGAAATTGTTGATTAGTGGTAGGGAATAAATCCAAATCACTAGTAGGAAATGCATGTTAAGCATTAATAATTGGACAATTACTAGTTGGTGGTTTTATGCATTTAGAATTAGAAATCCATAATTTGTTTATGGATTTGTTATGCCTATTTATTTTGTGCTAGGGTTGGAGGAAAACAAAGTGTGATTTTTTGCTTATTGTTATGTTGTTGAAATTTGTTTGGAATCCTTATGCTATTTTCAGACACTTTTCTTGAGAGAAAAAAGATTTTATAATGTATTGTCATTGTTTATTTGATGAATAGTACATTGATTGTTTATTTTATAATGGTTGTATCTGTTTGTGTTGTTTATTACTGCAATTGTATTCATTTAATTTGTACATATTCTTCTCTCATTGATTAGTGTAGGAAATGTATTTTTCACCTATGCTTGCTTTCATTTAGTATTATAGCTTGGTCACTTTGGATCCAAGGTGTTAGGAACAAGGTTTTTTAATTTAATCTTGGTTTGAGTGGGAGCTTGTGAAAAAGGAAATATTGTTGCATGGAAATGGTGAGCATGTCTAGATTAAAAATGGAGAAGCTCAATGGAACTAACTTTGAGTTGTGGAAGTTCAAGATGGAAGATATTCTTGAAGATAGAGATCTATGGATTGCAGTATTTGGAACTAAACCCACTAATATGAAAGTGGAAGAGTGGGTGGTGTTGGAGAGAATGGCGAGAAACCTTATCAGGATCTGTTTGGTCGATTCAATATTATTGAAATTTTCTGAAAAAAAAATGCAACAACTCTATGGAAGAATTCGGGAGATTTGTATCAAGATAAATACTTGGTTAATAAACATTTTTTGTGGAAAAGGTTGTTTCCATTAAGAATGGACATTGTTGATTCTGCAGATGAGCATTTGAATGCATTTGATACTATTGTGACCTAGTTAATCTTAATTGGAGTGAAGATGAATGATGAGGATCACCCATTGTTCTTTTCCAAATTCAAACTTGGTAATGACCATTGAAAGCATTGTAAATACATTGGTGCTTGATGAGGTCATGGCTACTTTACTCTTATAGGAGGTGAGGTGGAAATATTTTGAATCCACTAATGAAGCATTTTATATTCATGGAAGATTGAAAGAGAGAAAAGGGAATATCCAAATCTCATGGAAGACATAAGTCTCCTGGAAAGTCCAAGGAAAATGTTGGAACTATGGCAAGTTCAAGTATTTCAGAAGAGACTATAAGGAAGAGAAAAAAGAAGAATAAGAAGGAAAATAATGATTTTTATGATAAGTATGAAAAATCATCTCAAGAGAATGGTGGAGATGCCTTTGTTGCAACTTTAGAAAACCATGCAGGGTAGAGTGCATGGTTGATAGACTCTGGAGCTTCCTTCCATATGACTTTCCATCATCATTGGTTTTTAGTTTATGAGAAATATGATAGTGGTATGGTATACCTTGGTGATGACTCTCCTCTGAGCATAATTGGCCATGGCAGAGTCATGATTAGATTCCTTGATGGAAAAGTAAAGGGGACCATTGGATTTTTTTAGATTGAGAATCCAGAGATCCGACCTCTAAGATTTGGAGCTCTAAGTCTTAGAGGGGAGAATCCAAAGTTCTGACCTGAGCTGGGAAGGCTGTGAGCTTGAAATCGGGAAGGTATTTGACAAACCTCGCTAAGGCATGAGCTAGGTGGGTGTGAGAACATCTCTACCAAGAGTGGCGTGAAGGAGAATGCCCTTCACAAATTGTTGAGAGAGAGAGAGAGAGAGAGAGAGAGAGAGAGAGAGAGAGAAAGATTCCCTGGCGGTATCATGGCCTGGCATGGGGGTGGTCTGCTCCTGAAGTGATTGAGCATGTAGAGCCTATGGTTGGGTCGAAAGGCAAACACCCATAGTCAGTTGGTTGGCTATAATCTGTAACATATAAGTATATTTCTCCCTATTTAACTTAATTGAAAGAAAGGGACTCATGCCTATGACAGTATGGTAAGTGTATGTTTGTTTAAGGTTTGTGTATCATTCCTTTTGAATTTTGTTATACTAGTATCATAATGTATATGTATGGAATTATAGGTGTAGCATATCTAAGCAGGAGAACTCATGCTTTTACCTTGAATGACTAAGCAACATTACAAAGATCCCTCTTATGGATGAAATCGTATATGTGTGCTTCCTGTGTATGCAATAGAGAATTTTTTTGCAATGTGTTTTCTAGGAAAATATAGTTAGGTGTATTAGCTAAGAGAGCCATGTTAGGTCTAAGAGGAAGAACTACCTTAATCTTCCTTCTAGAGAGGACGAAACCGTAACCATGGTTGTGGTTCAATATAGGTCTTTGTGCAATGTAGGAAGCCTTAATATTCTATGAGACTTGTGCCCTAATGTGGAAATCATGCAAAAACCCTAACCCCCACTTAAATGGTGAAGTGGAAAACGCCTTAGTCTGTCTGTGGAGTGGATTACCGAACTCTTGAAGGGTTGGTAGGCTTTAGGATGGACACAGAAGAATCCCTGAGTCATTAAGATTCAAATCAGACTAGAAAATGAATGGGAACCTTGTATCTAAGATAGATAAGATCACAGTTGTCAATCCATTGTATCGAATTCATCATGACCATCAATCAAAATTTGAGCCATCGATGTATCCTAGTACCAGGGGAATGTCGTGGCTCCAAAGAATGGGATCCCTAGAGCAATTGTAGACCGTTGATCTATTGGGGATAGAGGAGTTCCAAAGGGAGATGTTGAATGTCCATCACAATAAGCATCAGAATAGGGAAAGGAGCAGTTAGATCTGAGAGTGGATAAACCTCAATCGTAGATCTCGTGGGGTCGTAAACCGTGTTAAACTTAATTAACAATCTCGTAATTACATGATTAGTATTAACTAATCCCCTCGTAATCCCCAACATCAAGAGATGTCCAATATAACACCACAAGTAAGGTCTGACATCCGGTTCTCGATGATGACGTGACACGCGATAAGTGGTCCATGTGTCACAACGAAGGAAGGCCATGTGTCACCCCATGGTGGTGCCACCTGTCACATGGATTTTTCTGAATTGGACAGGGATCCATGGGGAAATGAGTGCCACATATCATTCCACACATCATGCCATATGTCTCACCATGTGTCATACCACTTGGTGGTAGGGGATATGCTGATGAGTCAGATGTGGGCCCGATGGAGGATGGAAACCCTTGGGGTAACGTCATTAGATCCTAACCATCGGATCCAATGAGGACGAACCTCCACCATTGATCTAAGTCAATGGAAGTCAATCATCCCTAGACTTTCGGGGAGTTTTTCTATCTGGATGTGTTGGAATCCCAGTTCCTGGTAGCGACATGTTGCAACGTGAATCGAGACAAGTGACATCCTATGACACGACCATGTGTCTCGAGTGCCAACTCATTCTGAATCAGATAGGTTGGGTTTATCGAAGGTTTAATTAATGTCGATACCTGGTGATCCGATGATCCAGTGTGACGTCAAATAATGTCGCACAAAAAATCGTCAGTAGATAGATGCCAACGTGTGAATGGGCAAGTCAAGCACCCTATGGCCACATGTACACACTATGTTTTTTACCTAATTTGGTATAGTTATGAGGGGGATATGAGTACCACATGACATGAGGGGATGATGACCATATTCCATACCATGGTTAGGACAAGTGGAATAACTCGACAGGGCTATGTGTGTGGGTGCCAACTCATATCGTATCGGGCACCAAGAGTAAAGTGAACGCAGGGCATTATCAGTGGGTCGATAGTCTGGAAGCTTGGTGTGACATCGAACGACGTCATCTAACCAACACCCAGTGAACAAGTGACACCATTAGTGGGCTTCGTTTATGAGGATCCAGATCATATCGGATTAGGTCCATGGGTGCGCAAGACCTTGGAAAATTGGTCGAGGTCCAAGGACCCGATAAGTCGAGAGTCTGGAGAGATAGGTGGCAGATTCCATGCCAACAACCACATCTACCTTAGAAGGTGACATGGATCCACGTCGATGGCACGTGGAAGTAAAAATGGAAGAGAACTTAAAAACTTTAAGAGGCCATAACTTTTGATCCAGAGCTCAATTTTGAGCATGGTGACAATTGTTGGAAATATCTTGACGAGCAAAAGATGATGGTAGCCTTGAGAAGAGGCTTGATATGATTGAGGAAAAGCTAAAATTCAATACCCCATCCCTTAGAAAGGTACTTAGGGGTTCGATCTGTTACAAAGTGGTATTAGAGCATGGTTCAAACACTAGGCTTGGATGGGCCAGAAATCAATCATAGGATTGGTATACCAAGGTTAAGATGATACCATTGAAAATTGTTTCTACCTTTAAAGGATTGTCTATTATCTGCACTAACTCCTTGAGGAGAAGGGATATAGGTCTAAAATTTTTATGTTGTTTTAAAATTTCTACAACATAAATCTTAACACAATAACTACAATGAAAGGATTAAATTGTTGATCTGTTGGATTGATGGATATTCCTATAGAAGTGGGAATCCGCTGAGAATAAATTAGGGTAAGACCTGAATGCCAATGGCCAAAAAGGGAAGAATCTTGTTAAAGACTGCTCAAGTTCAAAGAATGAATAAACTAGTGATTGCAATGCTACCTATAAGCATGGGAAGTTTGAGCGTCTTACAATTATGATGGTTGTTTATATACGGGATAAAAACCCTTATGGAAAATCCCTTGTGGTTGAATAAATTTTGTATGGATTGATAGAATCCTTAGCAGTAATAATTATTGCTTTAACAAAAGGCTAAAACTTGTATATATGTATAACTCCTCGTGATCAGAGGAATGATGGTAAATTTGAAGGGTCAGTTTACTTGACCTATATTGGTTGAAACCTGCAGTAGGAATAATCTACTTAAGAAGAATAAATAAGAGTCCTTTGGGACTACTGCTAATCCTCAGAAAGAGGGAAAGTGAGATGAACATATGAGCCAGTTTATGAGCTCATGACTTTACTAAAGGAAATGTATATACCTATTGACTTAGGTACTTGTTTATGCATGAAAATGCAAGATGTGGATGTGCTATAATGCCTATGATAATGATTAAGCATGTACGAACATGCAAATAGACATTTCATAACCTGTGATGGATTGTAAAGTATGGATTATTGAAGGATCATTTTGGTCAATTATGACTTGATGTTAGGAGGAGGGTAATGACATAATTGAAATGTTGATAATGATATTTCATATAAACCTACAAGGATGAGATAGAATGAATAATAAAAATTCCAAGGATGCAGATTGTTTACAACCTTAGGAAGAATGATGCTATACTGGATCAAGGTCGTATTGATCCAAAATCTGGTAAGGAGAATGCTTGGAGCATTTCCAGATAACCAATGGGTCTGAATGACATCCAAAGGTGGATGATAGCCATACAGGTTTGGTTGGGTATGCTCATGTAGCAATAAAATGGAATCCTGGAAGGATTTCCCTGTTAAAGTTCTAGTGATCAAGAATGGTTGAAGCATGAAAAGAAGTTGGAATTGGACATTTTATCTCCCTAGGTAATGCTTTGAATTACCTATTTACATTTGGAGAATTGTGGATTTCTCTTGTAACAAAAGGGAAAGAGTGGTTTCTTGCTGGTTTTTTCCATGAAGAGAAGGTAACATAATCATGAATATGTCGGTGAGACTTGTTAGGTGATTGGATGTAAGTTCTCAATAAAGAAGGTTGATATTAAAGATCAAATAAATGAATAGTATTAATATAAAAAATTTCAAGTGATACACATGTATAATATGTAAGCGTATGTATACTAAAGGACATAATATGACTTCCAGAGTAAGAGGGTAGTAAGGCAAGGGATGTGCTTTCATGGATTGAATAATGTCATGGATGCATGTTTGACCATTTGTTGGAGGGTCGGAGTATTTTGATTAAATAATAACTTGAGAGGGTATGCAATCCCTTAGAAAGAGCCAAGATGAAATGTTAAAAGAGAAAAGAGAAAAAGTGACCTTTTTCTGGTTGTTATCTTGAAAAGGAAGCAACATAATTATGAATTTATTGGTAAGACTAGTTGTGTAAGTGACTATAAGGTCTCATCAAAACTGGATGGTGTTAAATAAATGTGAATGAATGAGGTAAAAAGGTACAAGTGATGCAAATGCATATATGTAGATGTACATATACATGCTTAAAAGTATAGTGTGACTGCCTGATCTGAGTAATTCCATGGATGCATGGTTGGCCCTATGTTGGAGGGTCTGATTACCTTGATGGAATAATAGCTTGGGGAAGATTTGTTCCATTTCCTTAGGAAAGGCTAGTAAAAATTAATGAAAGATTAAATAAGCAGGGATGTTATGTTTCCATGGTAGAACACAACATGGTTATGTCTTTGAGGATTGGATGAGAATGACTGTGAATAATCATGAGTTAAAGTAATTGTAAGAAAATATGCATATGAAATTGTAAAGTGTGCCTATGGAAGACATCATACATTGATGAATGTGGTTAAATGTATGAAAGAACATATTTAAAGCAAGTTGATAAGATAAAGATACAGGTTTGTATGTAAGTTGGAATGCATCATAAGAATGCATGCTTATATTCCTTATGGAATATTGGATAGAGCTCTGAAATAATGAGGTTGAGGTTGACTCAATATTGAGGTCATTTTASACTGTTTGGGTATGCAACAAGAGAGTTACATGTTGAATAAGTTCCCGTGGAGGAACTGTGTAAAGATTATGTCGGGATARTAGAATCATAACATTAATGACTGCTGAGAATTAGATAGTGGGATGAAATGCTTATTTATATAAGAATCCTAGATTACATTTTAAAATATCATGCATGAGTAAAATACATGCAAACGAATGAGGATCAATCTGATTTCTGGTTGGGAAATGTGCAGAATGCACAAGTTCATAGTTCATTGTGAACAAGAATATTGTTGATGTAGCATGATGAATTATCCAATAAGTTCAAGGTGAACCCGACCAAGAATGCTCAAGGAAAAGAGCAGGAGGATCCCAACAGGGGATAAATTGCAGAAGCAATAAATGAGAAAAGGAGGACACTTTTCTCGCTTTAAAACTCTGAATGATGAAACAAAGTTATGTGTTTTAAATGAACAACTGTGAAAATAAGTACAACTACTAAATGAAAGATAAAACTGATAAATAGGTTTAAAATAATGAGCTTGGTTAAGCTATGTTAATAAAAGGCGTTGAGGCCTTAGAAATAACTCAGTTGGACTGAAAAGATCCAGGTTGTGTAGGAGTTAGAAAAGGGAAAGAATCCCTTAACTCCTTTATTGTTGTCTATTGTGTTTCTCTAGGATGAGAAACTGAGGTGTTGATAAATGTAAATGTTTTGGCATGAGAATGTTGATAGTTATATGACTTTAGAAACAACTAAAGTTTGATTGTGTTGCACCCGTGAAAACATTAGGGATAATGTGATGGAGTGCATATATGTGGATATGTTGTGACATATCTGAAATTGTTGTTGATTTAACTACTATGGTACTTTCATTTTTATGACAGTTGATATACTGTTAAATGTGAAGATGCATGTCATATTTTAGGAAATGATTGGAATTGTTGAGGAAGAACAATTGCCAATGGTAAACAACCTCAAGCAAAGGATGAATACAAAAGGTTGTTGAATAGAAAATATGGATGAAGGGACTTTGGGAGTCTCCATAAAGCACCATTGATGAGGTAATGACATAAAGGGTGTTGGAAACCAGAACGAGTATAAAAGTGCTCATACCCATGTGACATGAGAATTTAAAATGGATTGGGTAAGAATCCCTTTTGAAATTTTTTTATTATTTGATGATATGCATGTAATGTTGAGTGGTTGTTGTATTCCATTAATACCGAAGAAGGGAATGATTAAGGAAGAAGAAACCTGAAGGAAAGAGGGAGGAACCTTTGGCAACCAAGGATGATTGAGATTCTCACAAGAAATTTATGAACAATATGCCATGAATACATTCACCAATCAAGGAGTGATTCAGAACAAAATTTCTCTTAAGAAGTACATTGATTAAACGCAATAAGGAGATGCATGTGGTAAGATATTAGGCATGTGTGGGACTACCCATTATGGAAGAAGGATATTCCAATGCTCTACAAAATTAAAGAATGGTAAAGAGAGAAATTGGGGCCATAAAGGTTGGCACCTTGGTTAGCAAAGGAGAAATAATGCTCGAGTGCATTCATATGAAATTTTAATTTCATAAAATGTATGTTGATTTGAGGACATGATCAACTAAAAGAAGAAAAACTAGTCATGTTGTAGTAATGAATATGGATAGAAAATCCATATGGTGATAGGTTGGATGAAAACCCAACACACCATGGAAAAGTTCCTAACATAAAATGTAATAATCTGGAAACAATGCAAAGGTGCAATGTGTGTGAATGTGGCCATGGACATTGACACATTGATTAATTTCATTTAATGTTTGAGTGCATTTTGAAAAGTTTGGAATGTTGAAATGATGCATGTGCAAGGAATTGAAATTTCATTTTACTTTATACCATTGAATAGATGAAAGTGATATGATTGTTAGTATGCAGAATTTTGAAATAGTTTGGAGCCACTACACATGTGCAATGATAATATAAAGTGCATGAGAACTAACAATTTTGTTTGGTTGTGTGAAGAATGAATTGCAAGAAGAAGGGTCTTGGATATGGCAGTAATGTAAGTCCATAGGGAAGACCAATACCTGTTGAACCAAAATTATCAGGAGAGGGAAAATCTCATACTTGTGAATCTGATCCCTCTGTGGGACAAATCTGAAAATGAAAATGTGAAATTTGAAATATGGGGGTGAAATATTTGAAATAAATTTGATTGAAAATTGATGTTATATCTCAAGAGTTTTTGTATGAATGTGATACAGGTGAGATGAAAGATCTATCCATGGAGGACAAATAATGGTTTTCAAATCTAGAAAGCATGGAAATATGGCTATTGTAGTGACATGAGAGCCCTGTGATAAGCCATGATCCCCAAAGAATATCATGTTAAGGTAAAACATGTCGGAGGGATTCCCGACATGTAGGGATTCCCTGACTATAAGACTTGAGGAAGTCTTGGAAAATTTTCTTGTGCGACAAATCCCTAGAAATCAAAGATGGGTCAATTGAGGGAATGTATAGCATAGAAGTGGATGCGAGAGCCGAGGTCTGGAGGGTGAGTGACCACAAGGAAGTGGAGACTTAGATAGTTTTTTTAATATGTTGATTACGATCATGCACACCATCGGTATGTCAAGGAAAATAGTGAGCCAAGTTCATGATACAACCATATGTATGGTGGTCCATGAACTACAGAAGATAATTATTATGCTGACACATGAATTTTCTTCTTGAATTGTGAACAACGATGAAATATTTTACATAAAATTAATCTAATTGTGCTTTGTTTTTGAAATTATATAGGCATATGTTAAATGCCAAGAGTCTAGAAAAGGACCAGACAATGATGAAGAGAAGAAGGTAATGCTAAAGTAGTTGAAAGATGAAGGCATGACAGGAGTTACTGAGAAAGAACATCGAGGACGATGTTTCTTTGAAGGGGGAGGGGATTGTAACACCCCTTCTCCCAAACCTATAATTATTGTAATTAATTATAATTTATGATTTCCAAGCCATGGCATGTGAACAATGTAAAAGTATTAATGTCCAATTGCAACTTCCAACRACTAACTATGTGGGTGAAGCCTTGAGTATTGTCCATGATACCAATAGATGAATGAGAGAACGATTCATTTGGATAACGAACCAAACCATTTTGTTGATGTATTACTTTAGGARTATTCATAAATTCACTCATCCCCGATATCAAGGAAATTTGGTTAATGAGGAAGGGTTGGTGGTTGAGAAACCAACCACCCTCAATGAATACAGGTATGGAAGACCTGGCTAGGATGAATGAGACTGTCAAYCAAAGGTACCACAAGGTATTGTTTATGCATATATAATTGACCCATGGGTTTCCTTCCGATAGAAGGAAGGGGATAGGTTGAGAACATTTGCAAGTGATGCATGCGAGAGAAGCACATGAGGGTAGATGGGAGATCAAGAAGAAAATTTTTTAGGAGAGAGAAATTGAGAGAGTTCAGAGGGGAAAAGAGGATGGATTGTGTAAAAACATAGTAACTGAGAAATTGGTGGAGCTCTAATTCTTAGAGGGGATAATCCAAAGAACCGACCTGAGTTGGGAAGGTTGCGAGCTTGATACCGGGAAGGTATCTGATAAACCTCGTTAAGTGCTGAACTAGGTGGGTGTGAGAACATATCTACCAAGAGTGGTGTGAAGGAGAATGCCCTTCACAAATTACTGAGAACAAGAAAGAGAGAGAGATTCCCTGGTGGTATCATGGCTTGGAACGGGGGTGGCCTACTACCGAAGTGACTAAGCATGCAGAGCCTATGGTTGGGTGGAAAGGAGAACACCCATAGTCAATTGGCTAGCTATAATATGTAATAGATAACTATATTTCTCCCTATGTGACTAAATTGAAAGCAAGGTACTCATTCTTGTGACAATATGGTAAGTGTATGTCTATTTAAGGTTTGTATATCATTCCTTTCGAAATTTGTTATACTGGTATGATAATGTATCTATATGGAATTATTGGTGCAGTGCATATCTTAGCATGAGAACTCGACCTTTTACCTTGAATGACTACAAAACATTACAAAGATCCCTCTTGTGGATGAATTTGTAAATGCGTTCTTCCTGTGTATGCAGTAGAGAATTTGTTTTGCGGTGTGTTGTCTAGGAAAAGATAGTTAGGTGTATTAGCTAAGAGACCCATGTTAGGTATGAGAGGAAGAAGTACCTTAATCTTCCTTCTAGAGAGGATGAAACCGTAACCATGGTTGTGGTTCACGATAGGCCTCTATGTAATGTAGGAATCCTTAATATTTTGTGATACCTATGCCCTAATGTAGACATCATGCAAAAACCCTAACCCCCACTTAAATGGCGAAGAGGAAGATGCCTTACTTGGTCTAGGGAGTGGATTACCGAATTCCTGAAGGGTTGATAGGATTTAGTATGGACACAGAAGAATCCATGAGCCGTTAAGTTTCAATCGGACTAGAAAACGAATGGGAACCCTGTGTCTAAGATAGAGAAGATCACAACTGTCGATCCAGTGTACCGAAGTCATCATGACCATCAATCGAAAGTTGAGCCATCGTTGTATCCCAGTACAGGGGGGATGGTATTATCACATGAACTTGTCAGAGCCCTGTGGGTGTGTGGTTTCTACCTAAGACTATAAGTTTTCCCTGTCTCTCTCCTTTTCACAGACCAAGTCTTAAGATTTTTCCCCTTCGGCTTGTAAAATCATTTTTTTTCGTGTTCCCCCCTCTGTGTTTAAAGTGCCTCGATCTCCCTGTTTTCCCATCCCACATCCAGCTGTCCAAATCCTCGATCATGCTGGCCACAACCATGGACACAAAGCACATCTTTCCTAACAGTCCATTTCGAGCTTGAAGCACAAGCGGTAGGCAAGTTTATCTTTCAACGATGAAGATCCAATTAGCTAGTTCAGATCAACGACTCACGGGCATTCAGGAGTCCAAAATCACGCAAAGTATAGCACTAGACCACAAATCCCCGAAGTGAGCATGAGCCGTTGATCTTGAAGGGAACACATGGCGACCGATCCAAGTGTTCGGGGAAATAAGCTTCGGGAGGTTTGAAGTGGGAAGTGTGTAAAAATTCTGAAGGGTTGAAGCTCGAAGTCCTGAATTTAATCTAGACCATTTGTCAGCAGGGAAACACGGAAACCCATCTCTCACTTCAGGAACTTTCCTCTGGGAAATTCCTCATGTTTCACATTCAAAAGTGTCGAAGTGTCAAAGTGCCCAAAGTCCCGGAGACCCAAAGTGGATATCGGTCGTCGATTCGAAGAGGGAAGATCCGATCTGTCGATTTAAAGTGACCAGAGTTGGGTCGTTGATCAGGAAGCCTCATCTTAGATCACAAGATCAATGGTCATGCTCCATTGCGGGGTTGGAAGGTGTGCACGTTTTAAAATTTCAAGGGCGGGCCGCAATCGGAACCATGGTTTTTTGGAAAGGGACGCGTGGCGGTTCATGGTGAATTGTGGGGACAAAAGTGGTTTTCTTTCAAACGACCTTTGGTCGCGCCTGAAATCGCGCAATTGTGTAGGGTCATGGCCCTTGGTCACATTGAATATGTAGCGAGGTAGAGGAGTTGCGTCGAAGGACGAAAGCGTCTGTATTGGTCACAGACAAAGACCATTCATGGCCTTGAGGCATCCAAATGGACTCGCAGAAGTCATTGGAACCATCTGAGAACAGTTATGGGTGTCAGGCCCAGTCCTAATCCCAATGAGGATATTTATTGAATATTGTGGGCAGTAGTTGAGACCTCGCCTCATCCCATAAATGGAAAACGTTGGAGAGAGCAACCATGAGAAATTTTTCATGTAAAGCACATAACTATGCCTGGATCGCGTCTGACATAATTAGTTCTGTACAACCTGATAGAGCGGGCTCCGACTAAAGGATTTGAAGGCAATGATCTGATCACATTCCTAGTGGTTGCATCATTTTAGTATATATAGGCAATTTTGATATTTTGTTAATGGTCGATGGTTGAGCTAGGCTCCCGTATTGTAAACTTTTGATGAAGATTTTGGTTTTATGGTTATGTAACAGGATATGAGACTTTTAGTTTAATATAAGTCATCTTATTTTCTATCTTATTTACCTCTAATGCTGGAGTGTCCATTATTGAAAGATTCACATGGATTGTTGTGGCCATATTGTAATGTAGGTTTGATTGCAGTTCTGTTGTAATGTTCTCCAGCCTTTTCTGAAACTTTGAATCCAAGAGGATCTTGTTTTCTGAGTTGATCCTCCTTAGGCTGCTGGAAGACCGGATGTCCATAGAATACCTCTACATTATTCTCTCTAGTTCTTCCTCCTACTCACCCTTACTACAAGTTACTGACTGGACTTAATCAAGACCTCACCTGCTTGTGCATGTTGGTCCAGTTTTCTGAGCTAGAATGATATTATCTTGAGTTTGCACCCATTTGACCCCCTTTAAATTTATTCATCGTGACATATAAACTGATGGGTACTGGTCTTACCTCCCTTGCAATCAGGAGGTGACTTCTAGTGATAACATTTTTGGCACCATTGTCGGGGAACGAATTGAAGACATTTCCCTGGGATAGAATGAAAAAGAAGCTCTGATTTTGAGGGTGCATCAAAGATCAATACCATTGAAGATTGCATCTTGCACCTGGCGACTCCACTGTTTCAGTTGTGGCCTCCAGAGGTAGACACATGAGGTCTACTCCACAACTGCCTCTAACTACACCTGAAGTTGACCAAGAGAGGATTATTAAGAAGGGAAAGCTTTCTCAAGAAGGATTTTAGTTGTTGTCCCATATTGAAAATCTCCATGGGAAGACCGACATTGTAGAGACCCGGTTTTAGATGGTGAACTAAAGCTGGACACATTATTCTGACTGATTATCGTTCACCATGGCAACTCCACTATGAAGAATCTATTGGTGACTCCTCTAAAGGGAGACAGATCAAAAGGCTATGGAGGCTATCCTAGCCAAGATATTCCCCACCTTCAATTTCTTAGCCATAGCTGGTTATACACATCCAGTGCCGGCTATAAATGAATGGGATGATTATCTTCCTAGATTCAGAGGACACAAGCATGATCATCCTAGTGAACACTTATTTAATTTTCATATATGCATGCTTAAGCACAATTTTGTTCACGAGGATGTCTTGATCAAGATGTTCAAATTTTCTTTGGAGGAAGATGCTCGTGAATGATGCCAATCTTTCCCTGTTGCTAATATCCTTTCTTTGAAGGATTTTCACGATGCTTTTAATTTATATTACAAATATATTTACATGTCTCATATTATATTGGATGGCTGCTGTAAAAAGTTTGCATCCCACATCGGGAAAATGATAGAGCCTTCCTCTTGTGATGAATCTGGTGAAGGTATGAGTGAAAGAGGAAGCGTAGAGGATATTTTTGTTCATGAGACAGATGTTTTGACCAACCCTTCCTATGACAAAGAAGGCCTTCCAAGTATGATTGATAATAGCGTTGATGATTACATAGCAATGGATGTATCATATTATTCCCCTTATACACCTGTTTGTTACACATTATTTTCATCATCCCTATGACCGTTAATGATGTAAACCTATATGTTGCCTTCAGAGGGGTCAGTGGCCTGAGTTCCTGAAGAGAGAAGGGAGAAGAACTTTTCCTGAGAAAAGAAGTTGCATTTTCCTGTG
>SNQJ01S0011964.1:65799-92930 GCA_010110895.2 Picea sitchensis
ATCAAGGCCATGGTTGAAATCTCTCTTTCACATTTAATATGATACAGTAATATGATTCTTTCCTATAAAGCTTGTTGTGTATTATTGTATGATTCCTTGATCACATACATAGGTTTATATTGAGTTTATGCTATTGCTATCACCTTGGTTGGTTGCATTCTTTTGCAGGTTCATCATTGTATGAGTGTTGGAACAGAGCCAGGATGGCGATGGCGAGAGGAAGCGACATTTAAACGGTATTTCGCCCATCCCTCTTTAGTTAGTAAATTCAATATTTAAAACTTAAGGAAAACATCATGTTCTGGTGTGTTTTGTTCTAGATCTAGGTGGATCTAGAGAGATCAGTTAGTGTACGCACCTACCGATTTGTCTGACAACACCGTTGTCTCAGATTTAGAAGGAGAGATGGTTGTGGAGAAGGATTCTTCTCTTTTCCTTCAAGAGGTTTCCAATGATATATTTTCACCTAGGATTGAAGAGAAAAATCATGTGTATGAAGAGCTAGAGGCAGCAGTTACTGTTGTCCCTGAAATGGATATTCTTAATGGTTATATTCTTGATGGAATTACTTTTTTAGAGGTTGATCATAGATATGAAGGGAAGCCCATTTTTTATGAATATTCTAGTGATGATGAGAAGCAAGCTTATCCTACATTTGATCACTATGAAGACACTAAGAAGCATGATAAAGAAGAGGATCCATCCATTGATATACATGAGGAGATTTCTTGCCATCAGCTAGCATATGTTATCAAAGAAGACAAAGAAGAAGTGGATCAGAAACCTACATCGACCCTTCACTCACCTGTGCTTACGAGAGACACCCAACCATATGTGAGCAAATGTGAAGCAGAGCAGGCTTTTTGTTACCAATTTTCTGGGTTTCCTCAGTTATTCCACGAACCTATAAGGGATTACATGGAGTTACATTTCCTCCATTTATTGAAGTCTCCCAGCTTTATATTGACTTTAGCACTGGGAGGAGGGCTGAAAGATGTAATCATTTTTTTTCATGGTTGCATCATCTTTTATCGGTCACTGACAGAGTCAGTGAGTTTCTAGTTAGGAAGGTGCTTGACTGGCTCTGGTGCAAATTCGCTTTCACCTATCACTGTGTAACAAAATCAGTTAGTCTAGGGATGTACATAAATAATCTCTTTTGGAGCCCATGTGTGTTTGCTTTCATTTTTAGGATAGTGTGTTTGGCGGCCTGTAGTCCTGAGCGGAATGTTTTGAGCTCGACTCCATAACCCAACAACTAAGGCATCGGAACTACTTGTTCTTGGCAGCTCACAGGCAACATGCCATCCCCTGTGGAGCCAAATGTTATCACACGAACTTGTAAGAGCCCCGTGGGTGTGTGGTTTCTACCTAAGACTGTAAATTTTTCCCTGTATCTCTCCTTTTCCCAGACCAAGTCTTAAGATTTTTCCCCTTCGGCTTGTAAAATCATTTTTTTTCATGTTCCCCCCTCTGTGTTTAAAGTGCCCTGGTCTCCCTGTTTTCCCAGCCCACGGCCAGTTGCCCAAATCCTCGATCACACTGGCTGCAGCCAAAGACACAAAGCGCATCTTTCCTAATAGTCCATTTCGGGATTGAAGCACAAACGGTAGGCAAGTTTATCTTTCAATGATGAATATCCAATTAGCTAGTTCAGATCAGCAGATCACGGGCATTCGGGAGTCGAAAATCGTGCAAAGTATAGCGCCAGAGCACAAAGCCCCGAAGTGAGCATGAGTCATTAATATTGAAGGGAACATGTGGCGTCCTATCCAAGTGTTCGAGGAAATAAGCTTCAAGAGGTTCGATGTGGGAAGTGTGTAAAACTTTTGAAGGGACGAAGCCCGAAGTCCCGAAGTTAATCTGGACCATCCACCAATAGGGACACGCAGTAGCCCATCTCTCACTTCGGAAAATTCCTCATGTTTCACATTCAAAAGTGTCAAAGTGTCAAAGTGGCCGAAGTCCCGGAGACCCGAAGTGGATCTCGATCGTCGATTCGAAGAGGGAAGATTTCATCCATCAATCTAAAGAGACCATAGTTGGGTCATTGATCAGGAAGCCTCATCTCATATCAAAATATCAAGGTTCACACTCCATTGCGGGGTTGAAAGGTGCGTACATTTTAAATTTCAAGGGAGGGCCGCAATCAAAACCATGGTTTTTTGGAAAGGGATGCGTAGCGGTTCATGGTGAATTGCGGGGACAAAAGCAGTTTGATTTCAAACCACATTTGGTCGTGCTCGAAATCATGCAATTACGTAGGGTAATGGACCTTGGTCACATTGAATATGGAGTGAGGGAGAGGAGTTGTGTAGAAGGTCGAAAGAGTCTGTATTGGTCACAGACAAAGACCATTCATGGCCTCGAGGCATCAGGATGGACTCGCAGAAGTCATTGGCACCATCTCAGAACAGTTATGGGTGTCGGACCCTGTCCTAATCCCAATGAGGACAGTTATTGAAGATTGTGGGTAGCATTTGAGACCTCGCCTCATCCCATAAATGGAAAACGTTGCAGAGAGCAGCCATCAAGGCGCACTTACGCTCTGAAGCTTTCTTATGAGCAATTTTTCCTGTAAAGAACATAACTATGTCTGGCTCCTGTCTAACATAATGAGGTCTGCACAACCCAACAGAGTGGGCACCGACTGGAGACTTTTAAGGTAGTGATCTGATCACATTCCTCGTGGTTGCAACATTTTAGTATATATAGGCAGTTTTGATATTTTCTTAATGGTTGATGGTTGAGCTAGGATCCCGTATTGTAAACTTTTGATGAAGCTTCTGGTTTTCTGGTTATGTAATAGGATTTGAGACTTCTGGTTTAATCTAAGTCAGCTTCTTTTCCATCTTGTTTACCTCTAATGTTGGAATGTCCATGATTGAAAGATTCACATGGATTGTTATGGTCGTATTGTAATGTGGGTTTGATTGCAGTTCTGTTGTAACGTTCTCCAGGCTTTTCTAAAACTTTGAATCCAAGAGGATCTTGTTTTCTGATTTGTTCCTCAGGTTGCTGGAAGACCGGATGTCCATAGTTGACCTCTACATTCTTCTCTCTAGTTCTTCCTCCTACTCACCCTTACTACAACTTATTGGCTGAATTTAATCAAGACCTCACTTGCTTGTGCATGCTAGTCCAGTTTTCTGAGTTAGAACGATATTATCTTGAGTCTGCACCCATTTGACCCCCTTTAAATTTATTCACTGTGACATATAAACTGATGGGTATTGGGATTACTTCCCCTGAAATTAGGAGGTGAATTCTAGTGCTAACAGATGGCATGGCTCTAAAGAAGGGGATCCAAAGAGAAATTGTATACCATTGGATATCCCTACTATGAGCATTATCGGAGTTATATGGTCAGATTAGTCCTGGGTTCAAGTACTCCAATGGGGATAGTTCTTAGGGATATGTGGGACAATAGTTTAGGTAGAGATAGAAGATAAATCTCAGTCGTTCATCGAGGATTAGCACAGGATTAAGCTCAGCCATAGATCTCTTTTGTCTCATTTAAGAGAGATTAGGGTGAGAGGTGACGTCATGATGACATGTCATGCTAACCAAGGACGCTAACATGTTCCAGGATTGACAAGTGTCAACTTATGTAATCCTCGACACTAGGATATGTCCAAGACAACTCCACAGGTAAGTTCCAACATCTGGTTCCCAGTGGTGACATGGCATGGGATAAGTGATCCACGTGCCACGACGAAGGAAGGACACATGTCACCACATGGTGGTGCCATGTGTCACGTGTATTTGTCTTAATTGGAAGGGATCCATGGGGAAATGGCTGCCAAATGTCATGCCATACATCATTCCACATGTCTCACCATGTGGTAGTAGGGGATACGTTGATGAGTCAGACATGGGCGCGACGAAGCACGGACACCCTTGGGGTAACATCATTGGACCTTGACCGTCGGATCCAAGGAGGACAAACAACCACTGTTGATATGAGTCAATGGACGTCAATTGGACCCAAAATGATGAGGCGTTTTCCTACCTGGATGTGTTGGGAATCCTGGTGCTCGGTAGCCACATGTCGCAATGTGAATCAAGACAAGTGGCAGCCTATGATAGGGCTATGTGCCCTGGATTCCAACTCATGCTAGATTGGGTAATTTGGATTTATCGAAGGTGCAAGTAAGTCTGATACCTGATGATCTGGCGTGACGTTAGATGGCATCAAAAAAAAAATCATTGGTAGACAGATGTCAGTCTGTGGATGGGCGATTCAAGCACCCTATGCTAACGTGCACTCCACGTCAGGAGGCCACATGTCACACTATGTTTTTGACCTAATTTGGTATAATACAAGGGGGATATGAGTGCCACATGTCACGAGGGGACGATGACCATATGCCATAGCATGGTTAGGCCAGGTGGCAGAACCTGACAGAGCTACCTGTGCAGGTGCCAACTCATATCTAATCAAGTGTCGAGAGTAAAGTGAATGTGGAACATTCTTGGTGGGCCGAGGCAGGTTCCATGCCAGTAGCCACGTCTTGCTTGGAAGGTGACATAGAGACACATGGCAGTAAAAATTGAAGAGGAATTAAAAAAATTAAGAGGCCATAACTTTTGATCCAAATCTCGATTTTGATCATGGTGATAGTCATTGAGAAGAAGGCAATGGTAGCCTCAAGAAGAGGTTTGAGACGATTGAGGAAAAGAGAAAATTTAATACCCAATCCCTTAGAAAGGTACTTAGGGGTTGGGTGTGTTACATCAATTAACTAGGACTAGGTGGAAGTTCACTCTAGTGTCTATTAGTGAGTGTCTATATCTCTCTAGATCACTAGATCACTACTGTGGTGCATTAGTTACTCATGTAACCTATATCTATTGTAAATTATTCACTCTTTGAGTGTGGAATACGATTAATATAAATTCTTTAATTCTTTCCTCCATTTTTTGTCTCTTCTCTTCACACCATTTTTGTTGTGTATGCTTCATTGTTATCTATATCTTTGTGCATGTATCTCAAAAAGTCTACATCAGTCACCCAATTATCTTTTCCTTTTGTATGTTTAATTTCAAAGTCATATTCACTAAAAAAATTCAAGCCATCTAGTTTGTATCGCATTTAAAGTGGGTTTTCCAAACAAATGTTTCAAACCACAATGATCTATCCTTAGCTCAAATATTCTCCCCATGATTTATTTGATCAATTGAAGAGTCAAAGAACCTTTTCCCAAATGATTTTTCATCCTAGGATCATTTTGGGATGATTGTCCTTGATTTTTTTGGGAGTTATTTCTGGAAAAGGTTGGCTTACAAACTTTATGTATTTACTCCTTTCTACCATTCATCTTCTCATTCCAAGATATTTGGAAAACTCACCTCCTTTGGCTCTGCTCGTAAATACGTTTTTCTCTCCTTACGGATTCCTCCAAACTCCTCAGGTTATCATAATGTATCTTGTCACTATAGAAATAGGCTAACCCACTCAAAAACCTTCAGATTTTGACCTTCTCATCCTTTAGGACACCCACATACCTCAGTAGCACAAAGAACCTCTTCTCATATTCGTCCATTATCATTCTTCACAATTTGAGTTCAAAGAACTATTTCATCTTCCCTTCATAGTAATGCCCTGACAAATATTTCTCTTGGAAATATCCTTCGAACTACTTCCATGAGACCTTCTTCTCATCAATATGCTTAGCTTTCTTAAGCTAATCCCACCACATAATTGCCTTTCTTTGTAAGTGGTAGGTTTCAATTATTGTTTCTACCCTTGAGGGGTAATCATACAGCTATAAATATTCATTCATTTCCAACAACCATGCATTTACCTCTTCTCCCTTTATATACTCACCATTAAAATTTGGTAGCTTGATTTTTCTAATTTCACCTTACAATAGGTATTTCGTAGGACTTCTCCTATACCTCTTGAAAGGAGACATAATTGGGCTACTCTCGAGTCCTTGGACCTGAGATTACTTGAGCTCTTTTAGTGCATTTATCTTAGGAATGACGATGTCTTATCATAATTCTTGATTATCTTTCATTCCCATGATCATCCCTTCTTCTATGGGATCTAGATTTTGTTACTTGTCTAGAACTAGCTTCTTTCTTTGTGCCAGATTCTTTATTGGCTTGCCTCTGCAGCATATTCGGACTTTGTAGTATCTCCTCCTGAGCTTTCATAATCTTCTCATTTCTTCCCTATATCTCTACACTTCTCTCTACATGATTCTCATAGTTACAAACTCCTACTTTCCTCTTCTTTCATTAGTCTCCATTTCCCATGTTGACATGTAGACCTTTGATTTCCTCTTCGCAGTTGGAGGACCCTTAAGAATCCTCCATGACTACATTTCTCATACATGAACCAAACTTCCCTCCTATACCTTTAATGCCAATAGGAAAATTTGCATGCAATAAAATTTTTGTTAGACAAAAATATATACATACACAACTCTAGTAAAAGAATTCAGAAATTTTCTATTATTTAATGCTACCAGTCGTTTTATTCTTAGTTGACCGTAACTTCTACTATTCAGATCAATTTTTTGGTTTGATATATGGCTTCTCCTCCTTAATACCTTTCCGTTGAATATTCATTTTCCCAAATCTAAGATCCGATATGAAAGTTACGGTCAATTGAATATTTCCACTTTACCCCTCTTATGCACCTTCCTTCCTAGTGAAAAACAATCTCAAACACAAAAATTTTCCACTTATAGAGGTGAATCTAGTAGTAAATGTAGAAACTTTTGTATGATAAATTTATAATACTACTGATACTAAATTCAGAATAGCCAACAGATTGTCAAACTAATAATCTAGTCAAAATGTGCAGCAATATGGAAATGACAACTTTGTTCTTTTCTGCATTTTCTCCTGGCTTGGCAATATTTTCCCTAATTAAGCATCCCTACACCAACTCCTTTGGAATTTGACAGAATCCCAATTGGGTATCTTAATTCCCACCTTTTAAACAACCTATCAAAATTTCACTTTTATCTCAGCTCCTGGTTGATAGTTATAGCCTACAAAAGTTTTAGTTGTTTTGCCATTTTCAACCCTATATGCTAAGGTACATACAATTCTCTTATTTTTGACTACCTGGAAAATGTCGTTTAGGTCCTCAAAATTCCTCTACAAGTTGATGAGCTTCATAGAAAATCATTGGTTTATGGCTATAATAGTCCATCAATTTGAACTCACAAGCCTATCAAAGTTACCTTTGTGCCCCTTTTTCCATTGGGAAGATCAACTTATCATGTTTCCTGACTTCCTTGAAGCCCATAACCTACAATCCTATCGGGCTCTTTCTTTAGCATGAACTTTCCCCATCGAGTTTTCAAATGGCATGGTCTTAATATTTTCTGGAAACTTGAAAACCGTAAGCCAATCAGATTCTTTCTTGTGAACCTTCTCCACAAAAAGGTCAAGTTAACACACTTTTATAATTTTACACATCTTGCGAGCCACAATCCAATCAGATTCCTTCACACAGACGTTTCTCGTGGGCCCTTCAAGTGGCATGTCATTGAGATCTATCCGCAACCTGTGGCTTGCAATCCTTCACGGACTCCTGCCCTGAGACTTTTCTCACAAACTTGTTACCCGCGAGCCTCTTCTCACGGAATTTCTCATTCCCGCGTACCTTCCTTTCACAAACTTTATCCTATGTGCAAACCTTCCTCCAATGGATTGTTTTCCTCCCATGGACCTTCCTCCCATGGATTTTCTTCTGTAGGAAGACCTTCCTCCCACAAAATTTCTCCCTCTTGTGGATCTTTTCGCGTGACCTTTTCCAAGTGGCATGTCATTGATATTTTTCCACGAATTGCGACCCACAAACCTTCATGACCTTTCTCTAGTGGACTTCCTCCTGCAGACCTTTCTTCCCATGAATCTTCTCCCACAAACTTTTTTCTTGTGGACCTTTTCACGTGGCCTTGTCACGTTGCCTGCCATTAATATTTTTCCAAGAAACTCTTCCCTCCCATAAGATTCTCCCCATGAACCTTCGATCAATACTTGGCCATAATGACCGACGATCCCCATAAATGGTCAAGATTTAATCTTTCTATCCAATGAAGGGTTAGGATTATCCCTAACATTCAGTGCAATTTGGTACTGAACATAGAAATTCCACCATAGTGACTTTCCACAGGTAAAATTCCACCATAGTGACTTTCCACGGGTAAAATTCCACTGTGGAATCGATGCTGGGAATTATACACCACCACCAAGTGGCTCCACATCATCACGGTATGGAATTTTTCAAAAATTTAAAAATTATATATATATTTAAATTTTGTAATTTATCCAAAAGAAATTTGTCAATGCACTTGAAAAATTTTACTCGTTCCAAAATTAATCTCAACTGTCAATCGCCATGTCGAATGTGTTTTGGGCCGTCAATTCCCTAACTCTTCATTCTCCATAAAAATGTGAATTTCGTCCTCTAGGCCAAAATTAGCTCTGCAACGTGAAAATTGACACATTGAATTCCCTCATTCGACTGTTCTGAGGTAATTTAACTTGAATTTTCTCATAAATTGGGGATTTCACTCTGATTTCACCATTTTCCCCAAATTAGGCAAAGATCCGAAATATGCAACAACGAATTTCTACCAAATTTACATGGGCCTTGTCCCATACAAGTTCAGTGTTGAAGTTCAAGCCTTGATACAAATCTGTAGCATCCCCTATTTTAATTGAGAAACATTACCATGTGGAATTACACATAGACTAAATTTGTTTTCCGCTAACAAATCATGTAGCTTACCAACTACGAGAATGCACATAGATGCAACCATTATGATATCATTAATTAAATTCATCTACAAAATTCTAAATAAACATGAATGTAGCTAATAATTTATCACGATAGCATATAATTCATTCTCATACATAGAGTTAAAGCACAACAATCAAACTCTTGAAATAACTCAAAAAAGAAGATAAACACTTATATTTTTAAAACAATTGTGCAACGAGCTATTTGGGACAGACGTTCCACCCAACCATATACTTGATGCTATGGATATCAACAGTAAGTCACCCCCGAGATAGGTCTAGGAATCAACAAAAGAGGTTGTCTCTCACCATCCACTCACAACTTAGATATCCCACAACCCACTTGCATTCTCCTACAAGTATCCGGATTTCCTCCAGCTCTCTCTCTCTTATCTTTCCCAACCCAAGGAATGTACTCTTTCACTTCTCTTAGTCCATCATGCATCCCATTCATTTATCAAGTTCTTTCCAGTGCAAGTAACGAGTAATCTCACTACTGGGAACTCAAGGGAACTCACTACTAGGAAAACTACTAGGAAAACAAGAGCAACAAGCTTGTTGCTCTAGTGCAACTCTCACAAGAGTTCACTCTTCAAGCCCAACCATCTTGTTCTTCAACAAGACTGATAACTTTCTTCTTCAGTCTTCATCTCCACAAATGCTCCAGAATTCTCCCTCCAGGATTGGTCCAACTCCATAGCTCCTCTTTCTCTACTTGTTGTTCATGCAAAAACATGCCTGTAAAAATTGTATGTTCTCCCCATATAAATTTCCTCTCTTTTCCTCAAGCAATTGACTATCACTCTCCCCAATTTTTATTGTACTTAGCCACATGCTACCAATAACTATGGGATGTGACTTTCTACACCCACCCTCTAACAAGTATTCAAATATTGGGCTCGCGTACACTCAAACATAAAATATAAGGTTGTCCCCAATGATAATAAAATTCAGGAAAATGGGTTTGGATTAATACCCATAAATAATTTCCCCTTTGGACCCCTCTTAGACACTCCCTTCTCTTGTCGAAAACTCAACCCCCATCTTTGTCAATGTCCCCCAACAACTAACATCACATTTTTGTTATTAAAAATAATAAATACAATTTGCATAATACATTGTTTGGCCATAGCCACATTAATTCATATCTACATTATGCATTAATTAAACTAGGGATTATAGTGGGGATGTTAAACATATGTTGGCCATATATATTCATTTTTTGAGGCTTCACAAGGATCTATGGAGATGGTAACATTGTACCCATCCACGAAATTGATTTCATAGAAATCTTGCGAACCAAGGATGAAATTGAAGAGAGTGACTAGGTGGCACACCTCTGGCACCATTGTAGGAGAACTGGCGTCAACATTCACTTGTGGGGAAAACACCCCAACTATGGTGACTCCTTATTTGACCCAACCAACTCTATGGAGCAAGGATTTGACAAGGATTAACGATGTTGAACCAAAATTAATCAACTTAACCATCTTGAGGGAGCAACGTTCGACAAGACTTGTTGAGGAATCAAAGATAATTTTATATTTGCGAGGAGTGTCTCAATGCTCGATTCTATTTGTTCAATAACATAATCATCATAGTGGGAACACCAATTCTGATCTGGATTTTATGAGCATAACGAAATGAATACAGATTATTTAAAGATGCTTAACACAAAATAACAAAGATATAGTAAAATTGGTTTTCTATTCAATAAGGAAATAAGCTGAAACTGTAAAATGTAGTGGTAAACAAGCTTGTTGGAATGGTGTCGACTTATCTATGAGAAGAGATGTGACGGTTGTGCTCATTCGCCAGAAGATTATTACAATGAGGCTCTGAAGGCCTTTTTACAATAATAATGAATGCAAAAAACCCTAGATATCCAAAACCCTAACCCTAGGAGATGAAGCTCCAAAAGTCATGTGGGCACCGTTACGGTAAGCTAGTACATCAGCTTCCCGGGGTCATAACTTTGCATACGATCTTCATTTTAGGCGCATGATAGACCATTGGAAAGTTCCATCCAAGGACTACAAATGTTTCTATTATAATTTGACTTTGATTTTAGTTTCACTGTGGCGAGCCCTAAAAACGTTGTTTAGGGCCTCAAAACTGCCCTGAAAGTGAGGGACCAAAAAAATAGGAAAAAACTACCAAAATGAACCAGTTGGAATAGGTGGGAGGCCACCGACATCCATATAGATCAATACTACCCCATTAGTATGAAATGGTCTCCATTGCATTGATTTCCCCCATCAGATGAGGAAATTTCTGTTGAATTTGGCGCAGGGTGAGCCACTTGCCTTGGTGCAGGAGTTGCCCTGCTTTGACAACTAGATAAATTTGGATCCTTTGATGTAGATTTCCCTTGATCTATGTGTCCACAATATGATCATTGGATGCCTGTTGCATGCATTCAGGGTTGAGCTATGTTGGTTTCAACTGCTCTATTATCTCTGAGGTGTCCAATAATGGTGGAAAATATGGTCGAATGAGAGCCACATTGAATACTGGGTGTAGGCCCAGGAAAGGGGGAATGTTGAGCTCAAAAGAATTGTCACCCACGTCCTTGGGGATGGTGTACGACCCATAACTAAGTGGGCAAAGCTTCCGATGGGGTCCTATAAGGAGTTCTTTCTGCAAGTGAAACCAAACTTTGTTGCCCACTTGAAACTTATGTGGCACCCAGTGTTGATCATGGTGATGCTTGTACTTGGCATTGGAATTCTGTAAAATATCTTGAACATGTTGGAGGATGTGTTTGATATGCTCAATTAAACGGGTGGCTTTGTCAGCTTCTGTTGGATCATGGGACAAGTTAGCCGAGGTGGTCATGAGGGGTAGTGAAACATCCATGGGGCCCAATGGTTGGAATCCAAACCCCACCTGAAAGGGGTTGTGGCCAGTGAAGCTATGGAGGGATCGATTGTAGCTATGTTGGACATAGGACAAACTCTCATCCCATGTGTGGGGGTGCTTGGAATTGGACATGCACAGGATCTGTAAGATCATCCGATTAATGACCTCAGTTTGGCCATCTGTCTAGAGGTGGAAGGCAGTGGGTTTGGTGAGCTTGGTATCCAATAGTGACCAGAGGCTAGACGAGAATGTGCTGAGGAACCGACTGTCCCGATCTGAGACAATGGTTTGTGGGATCCCAAAATGTACCCATACTCGTTCAAAGAAGAGGTTGGTAGTGGCCTATGTTGTGATGCTCTTCTTGCAGGCGGCCAGAATCGCCATCTTGGAAAAGCGATCAACAACCACAAAAACATAGTCATTTCTCCTCTTGGTGGATGGGAGGCCCGACATGTAGTCCATTGAGATGGATTACCACAACCTTTCAAGGGTAGGAAGAGGGGTGTATAGACCCTGTTTCTTAGTGGTCGATTTGGCAATAGCATAGGTAGTGCAGGACCCGATATACTTGTTGACATCCTGTCGAAGTTTCGGCTAGTAGAAATGTTTCTGCAACATTGCCACTTTCTTTTCGATACCAAAGTGTCATGTTACCCGACTGTAGTGAGCTTCCCAAATTAGCTTCGCGCGCTCACTTGATGGAACGCAGAGATGGTCCAGAAGACACAACAACCCATCCTGAAGATGGAAATTACTGACCACTGATTTTGTGCCCAACATTTGGTAGGTGGTGGAGAAGTCAGGGTCTGTCTCATAGAGGTGGGGCCATCCAGAGGTCTGGTGGCCACAAGAGTCTAGCACCGCGGTGAGTGTCGTGACTAGGGGTCGGCTGAGGCAATCAATAAATTGGTTGGTACTTCCTGTTTTATACTTGATGTTAAGGTGGAACTACTGTAAGTATGTGAATGATTTATGATAGCGGTCATTCTACAATTTTCCTTGGGTTTGCATGAACTATAGTGGCTTGTGATCAGTGTGGATGACTGTCTCCATCCCAAGAATGTAATGTCTCCATTGGCGGCAGGCTTGCATAGTGTAGTACATTTATTTTTCGTAAGTAGGGTACTTACGAACATCATCTGATAGTGTCTCACTATGATATTCCACGAGGTGGTCGTGTTGAGTGATAACGACGCCCACAACATAGTTTGAAGCATTTGTCTCGATCTCAAAGGGATATTGTATATTTGACAATGAAAGTACTGGGGATAAGCACAAACTCTTATTCAAGTCATCGAAGGCTTGTTGTTGGGATAGGCCCCACACAATTTTTTCCTTACCGCCACCCTTGGATACTTGGTTGAGGGCCCATGCAATATGAGAGAATCCCAACACAAACCTCTGATAGAAATTGGCGAGGCTCAAGAAGCTCTGAAGCTCAGTGAGTGTGGTTGGGGTTGGCCAATCATGGATGACCTGGATCTTGGTTGGATCCACATGCACACCATGTTGATCGACGATGTAGCCGAAGTGATGGACCCTCTCCATGCCGAAAGAGAATTTTTCCATGTTTGTATATAGTTTGTGTTGTCATAGGGTGTGCAACACCTGCTGAATATGTTGCAAGAGTTACTCCCAAGTCTTGTTGTAGATGAGGATGTCATCTAGATACACCACTACAAAACTATTGGTGAAAGGTCACACGATATCGTCCATCATCCTCATAAAAGTTGTTGGATCATTTGTCAAACCAAAGGGCATGACCAACCATTCAAAAAGACCTTATTTTGACTTGAAGGCGGTCTTCCATACATCTATCTATTCTATTAAGACCTGGTGGTAGCTAGACTTCAGATCAGTCTTACTGAAGAATTTGGCTCCCGTGAGATGATCAAGGAGGTCGTCGATTCGAGGAATCGAGTATCGGTTTCAGACTGTGATTTTATTCAGGGCTCGATAATCAATGCAGAGTCACCAGGTCCCATCTTTCTTCTACACCAACACGATTGGGCTCCCACAAGGCGATGAGATGGGATGGATGTGCCCCTTGTGGAGCAGTTCTTGGATTTGCCTCTTGATCTCCTCGTTTTCTAACAGAGAGAGGCGGTAGACTAGGCCATTGGGTAGCGGTGCGCCTGGGGTCAGATCGATGGGAGGCTTGACCTGATAGTGTAGAGATACCCCGGTACGAGAGGAAAATATATCTGAGTATTATTCCATGACCTTATCCACTTTCTTTTTGTTGTGTGGAGAGATCGGTCATGGAGGCCCTAGATGTGGCTGCGTTCTTTCGCTCACTCTAAGAGAGAATCACGAAAAAGACAAATTTTCCAGTCTGAGAAATTCCCTTCCTGCATTTCTTGGCAGAGATCAAGGAAATAACACTAGGTGGGACTGCCTCGAGTATGTTGTACAATTTCCTATTCAAAGTGATAATAACACTACAAGGCCTAGACTCATATAAAACATGACATTTCCATAAATAAGGTTGGCCCAAAAGAACATTACAAACTTTGAGAGGGGCAACATCACACAATACCTCGTCTTTGAAGGGTTTGATGTCATATGACAATCGACATTGTTGGCTGACAAAGAGATCGCTTCCTTGGCGGAGCCATCCAATGGTGTAGGGATGCAGGTGTGACGTTGTCGATAGGGCCAACCGCTTTTCGACCTATGTTGAGATGAGGTTCTTCTGGCTACCACTATCAACGATGAAGTGCAACATGGTTCCTTTTACCCACATTTGTGAATGGAAAAGGCGCTCGCCTTCTTCTGGCTCGTCTGGTTCACCAGGTTGGAGCTTGGTGGTAGTAACAGTGGAACAGGGTTCCGTGTCAATGATCTGTCTTCCCCTTTCTGGTTCTGACTCAAATTTAGAACTTGCATCTGATTCAGAGGCTTTCACTTCGGCCACCAATGATTTCTTTGAGAGGAAATCAACAGTGTTATGCCAAGGGCTCTTATGGAAATCACACCACTTCCTGGTATCTTTCTTTGTCATTATGGTGTCCTTTGCTTGCGTCTTGGAATGGTTGTCCTGATACTGTCCATTTTTGCTCTGTCTTTTGTTCTATGGGTTGGGGCCACTCGTTCCTGGATATTGTTGTGAGGGGTTCCCAGGCCCAAATTGTTGCATCTTTTGTTTGAGTTTCTACTCAATTTTGACGGCATATTGATAAGCCGCACCCAAGGACGAGATGTACAGAAATTCCATTTCGACCTGGATATATCTATGCATAGCACAACGATACTTTAGCACCAGATCTTGCTTCGAATCTTTGATACCTATCTTGATGTGCAAGGTATGGAAGATACTTGTGAACTCTGGCACTGCTTGGTCTCTTTCTTGCCGCAGTGTGGTCCATTTGGTATAAAAGTCGTCATAACTTTTGACAGGGTAGTATTGTTCTTTAATAGTGTTCCAGATTTTATGAGAAGAACGAAATGAATACAAATTATTAAAAGATGTTTAACACAAAATAACAGAGATACAATAAAACTAGTTTTCTATTCAATAAGGAAATAAACTGAAACTGTAAAATGAAGCGTAAAACAAGCTCGCTAGAATGGTGGTGACTTATCTCTGAGAAGAGATGTGACGGCTACACTCATTCGCAAGAAGATGATTACAATGAGGCTCTGAAGGCCTTTTTACAATAAGCATGAATGTGAAAAACCCTAGATATCCAAAACCCTAACCCTAGGAAATGAAGCACCAAAAGTCACGTAGGCCTCGTTGCAACAATTACAAAGTCATAAAACAACATTAAATTATTCTAATTACCTTACTACTAGCTAAATTAACTAAATTTGAGAACCAAATTGCTAACTGAATATATATATTTTTCTTACTAGAAATATAGAGGAAGAGGAGACAAGAAACCAAATCGACAAATCCATTTGGTCCTATTAGGGTTGAATGCAAATAAGAAAGATATGGGTGCACTAAGATTTGTAAGATTTGTGGTAGGGATTGATGGATGGAAAATGATAATTTATATTTGTAACTCTTCATTTTCACATTAATTTTTATGAAATTAAATTATTATTAAAATTAATTCTCTCCATTTTCAAAACCATGATATATCTTTATGTTATTCATAAAAATGTAATAATTAACTACAGTTTTTTTTATTCTCCTATTGCAAAAGATGAAAGCATATTTCAATAAATATGCTAGTTGATTTTGAATTAAGTAAATATTTAAAAGTTGAATGCAATAAGAAAGATATAGGTGTACTAAGATTTGTAAGATTTGTGGTAGGGAATGATGAATGGAAAATGGTAATTTATATTTGTAACTCTTCATTTTCACATTAATTTTTATGAAATTAAATTATTATTAAAATTAATTCTCTCCATTTTCAAAACAATGATATATCTTTATGTTATTCATAAAAATGTAATAATTAATTATAATTTTTTTAATTCTCCTATTGCAAAAGATGAAAGCATATTTCAATAAATATGCTAGTTGATTTTGAATTAAGTAAATTAAGTAAATATTTAAAAATAAAGAAAAATAGCTTATAAATGTAACTTGTAATGTAGACTCCAAATTTTTTAATGAGCAAACCGAACACAAACCCTGCTATATGGAGTAGTAGTTGGAACAACTATCGAGAATTATTAATTGTGGCGTAGTAGTTGGGATAAATGTTGAGAATTATTAATTTCAAAGAAATAAATATCTTAAGTGCAACGCTAATTTGTTGACATAGCTTAAGTGCAACGCTAATTTGTTCGCTTCTTTGAAAATTTCAAAGTGAATAAAAAAGTGAAAGAATTTTTGAAGTAGGAAATTTTAAATTACACTTATAAAACAGGGTTAAGCCCCTTTTCATTCTAATCCCTACGCGTAGACATATAACATCAAAAGACTTTATAGAAAGCTGTTATAATATCTTATGTCAATCCATGTGCGCTGTTCTCCATGATATCTTGAGTACAAGAAAAAATGATTTGTTGTGATTTGTGGAAAGCAACCAAAGGCACATGTCACGTCTACTCACGCGTAATGTGTGGTGAGTGGCCGACCCACCATTTGGGGTTGGTGGTGAGATGCTTAAAATACAGTAAGGACTTTGAACTTGGTTTGGTGAACGAAATAATAAACTCAGAAATCAGCTAGATATCAGGGCGTTTTTGTTTTCAACAGATTTGCAAGTATACAGAGAAATACAGATAAACAAAAGCCGAGCGAATTAGCGGTACTGCTACGAACTTTGCACTTCAAATCGCGCAATACTAATCTATCGTAATATGGCAGACCTTAGCTTGAAGCCGCCATCCTCTTCCAGTGCATCCTCCTCATATGTGAACAGCAACTACGTAGAACCGTGTACCTGACAGCAAAAAACCTTGGCCAGAGATCTCTACCATCCCCTTTGCATACACGGATTTCAAAAACAACATCATCATTTATGATCACTAAATGGGGGATTTATAGTTCACTCATTTCAACAATACAAATCCTTTGCAAAATTAACTTTTGGTCTTTTTGTCAATTTTTCTTCCTTCAAAATTGATTGTGAGGCCTATGTTCTTAATGTAAATTTGAGTGCAAAACTACTCTTCATGATTAGAAGTATGGCCTACTTTTTGGTGTAACCTGCACACATCAACGAGCTAATAACACAATAGTAATAAGGTTAGTAAAAATCAAGGCTATGAAGTACTCTACCATTGAGAGATTTGCCTTTAGTGCGACTCCTTTGCATGTTGATATCCAAATGAACTAGATCTTTCAAGATTCTTGAGATTGAGATATGGTCATGGTTTGATGTGCATGTTTAGTGTTGAGTGTAGTGTTGTTTCCATGATAATGATTATAGTAGAATAACCTATTATATATGGTTACTGAACGCATTGCCCAGTTTTTCTTCAATCAACTGGAATAATAATTATGGCTATCCTCCTCTTATCATAATGACACTACTCCTTTAAAGGAAGCACTGTCCAACATAGAGTTGGGTGTTTACCAATTTTAATTAAAAAATTGGGTTTACTTCTAATCTTTCAATTTTAAAGCTTATTCATTGTAAGGACAAGTCACAATTCAAGCCTTAATGTGGTTATACTCAAATCTAAATTAAATCTAAATATCTTTCAATAAAACACACATATAGATATTGTTGGGTATGTGTTATATTCTTTGCATGTGTGTGTGTGGGCGCGTCAGATTTGACAACTGCCTCTGACAATCCCTCATATTTTTAGCGGATTTTGCTATTTTTAGCGGTTTTCTAAATTAATCCCAGATTAAGTGATTAGGGTTTTGATATTTACGGAATAACTAAAAGCATTGTATATATTGTATGGTGAATGGTGAAATTTCATATAATGAATATAAGAAAGGTTTTCCCCAGTTGAGGGTTTCTAGTATAAATCTTTGTGTACTATGTGAATGAGCCATTGATTAATTTATGTTTTACTTAAGAATCTATATGCATTTCTTTACTTCATAGGTTTAAAACTTACATGTTGTATCAGAGCTCATTTTTGGCTTCAGAGGGACGCCTTTGTTATTGAGAGTTTGGCTCGGTCTTGATAGATGAAGTTTATCCTGGTTCTGTGATAAACCTGGGTTTAGTGGGAGATTTTGCAGTGGTGATTTGAGCGTAGAAAGAGGAATGGTGAGGTCTTCTAGAATCGAGATAGAGAAATTCAACGGTAAAAAAATTGAGCTATGGAAGCTCAAGATGGAGGACCTCTTTGTAGACAAAGAACAATGGATCATTGTGGGTCCTGGTACACATCCCACTGGTACACCGTCTACTAGCACATAGGCTACTAGTACATAAACTACTAGTACCAAACTACTAGTACACCACCTACTGGTATGCCAAAGGAAGATTGGGAGAAGTTGGACAGAAGAGCAAGGAGTACTATTCGACTCTGCTTGGCAGATTCAGTGTTGTTGAATGTCTCAGGAGAATCTACAGCCAAGGAACTATGGGATAAGTTGGGGAATTTGTATCAATTAAAGTCCCTGGTAAACAAGTTGTTTCTTCAAAAGAAGTTGTATCATCTTAGGATGGAAGATGGAGATTCTGTGGCAGACATCTAAATGCCTTTAATGCTCTGGTAAGTCAACTTGTCTCTGTTAATATTATGATTGCAGAAGAAGATAAGTGTATTACTTTCTTATGTTCTTTACCAGACTCTTGGGATAATCTGGTTGCATCAATAGGTAGTACCACTCAATCTACATTGAAGTATGAGGATGTAGTTGCATCCTTGTTATCTGAAGAGATGAGGCGAAAAAGCATGGATGGTCATAGCACAGATGATTTATTTGAAAGAGTTTGTACCCAAGATAGGAATCCTGGTAAGTCTTCGGGGGGGAGATCTAAATCTATAGGTAGATCTAAGTCTCCAGGAAACTATTTGAGGAAATGATGGAAGTGTGGTAAAACAGGGCATTATAAGAAAGATTGCAAGTCTAAGAAGGTTGATAAACCAAAGGGATATGATAGTACCTCTTCCACAGAGGCAAAAAGCTCCACTGAAGAAGGAGATGATGTTTACCTGGCATCTACAAGTACACATGCAAACCGTGATTTATGGTTTATCGACTTAGGTGCATCATACCATATGAATCCTCACAAGGAGTGGTTCTCTGAATATGAAAAATACGATGGTGGTGATGTATTCCTAGGAGATGACTCAACAACCAAAATCATGGGACGTGGAAGGGTTAAGTTGTTGCTAAAATATGGAAGGATTAGAACTCTCCCTGGGGTTCTACACATTCCAAAATTAGCGAGGAGCCTAATATATGTAAGCAAGTTAGATGATGTAGGAGTTGATATTGTATTTGGAAAGAACACTTGCAAGATGGTACGAGGAGCAATGGTGTTGATGAGGGGAGTTCGGTGTGGAACTCTGTACAATTTGTTGGGAAGCACTTATACTAATGGTTGTAATAGTTCTGTTGTCCTTGAGTAGACAAATAAATAAGACAAGACCAATACCGTCCCTAAAAATAAGACCATGTTGTGGCATCAAAGACTGGGGCATATTGGAGAAAAGGGCCTTCGAACACTACATGGTAAAGGTATGGTTGAAGGTATGTATAATTTCACTTTGGATTTTGATTTCTGTGAACATTGCATATATGGTAAACAAAATCGAGTAAGATTCTCATCTGGTGCTACAAGAGCAAAGGGGATCTTAGAGTTAATATACAGTGATGTGTTTGGACCTGTTCTTGTTCCATCCCTAGGTAAATCTATGTATTATGTTTCATTCATAGATTATTTCTCAAGGAACACATGGATTTATTTTCTTAGAAAGAAATCAGAGGTATTTGATAAATTTAAAGAGTTTAAGGCCCTGGTAGAAAATCAGACAGAAAAGAAATAAAGGTATTGAGAAAAGATAATGGTGGAGAATTCTGCGGAAATTAATTCAAAGAATTCGTTAAGAAGTGTGGTATAGAAAGGAAAAAGACTACTCCATACACTTCTCAACAGAATGGAGTTGTAGAAAGGATGAACAAGACACTGATGGAAAAAGCAAGGAGTATGATCAGCGGTGCCGAGTTAGGACAGGAATTCTGGGCAGAGGCAGTGGGTACAACATGTTACTTGGTAAATCGATCACCTTCATCAGTGTTGGATGATAAAACTCCACACAAGGTATGGACTGAAAAAAACCTTCTCTTCAACATCTTAGAGTGTTTGGTTGTGATGCTTATGTACATGTTCCAAAAGAAAATAGGAGTAAGCTAGATAAAAAAGATGAAAAGTGTATCTTTATTGGTTATAAAGATGGTGTGAAAGGTTATAAGCTTTGCAACCCAGAAACTAAGAAGATTGTTTACAATCGGGTTGTTGTTTTTAGAGAGGTAAGAGATGTGTCCAAACATGAATTCCTACCAAGGCAAGACGAACCTAAGAAAATAGAGCTAGAGTTGGATGATGCAAAATTTGAATCATCTGAAGAAGATAAAGTAGAATAAGAAGAAGAACCTCATACCCTAGTATTGAGGAGATCAGTGAGAGAAATAAGGCAACCAGAAAGGTATAGTCCACCTAATTTTCGTTCCAATTTTTCTTTATCTATTACTAAAGATGATCCGAGAACTGTCAGGGAAGTAGTGAATTTAGAGGATAGTAAACTATGGAAGAAGGCCATGGTTGAAGAAATGGATGCCTTGGATAAGAATGAGGCATGGGATATAGTTGAGTTGCTAACTAGAGAAATGTTGGTAGCAAATGGTTGTTTTAAGAAGAAATTTAATCTGAGTAAGGGGAAAAGTGGAGAAATACAAAGCTGGGTTGAAGTAGCAAAGGTTATTCTAGGTAGAGGGAATTGACTTTGGTGAGATTTTCTCTGCTGTTGCTAAGTTAACTTATATTAGATTTAAACATCTATTGTTGCTGCTTTTTGATCTTGAAGTGAATAGATGGATATGAGAGACAACATTCCTACATGGGGATCTGGTAGAGAAGAAATCTACATGAAATTTTGGAGGCTTTGTAGTGAAGGGGAAAGAAAGAGCTGAGATACGTAAGCTAAAGAAGTCACTACTATGGTCTGAAGCAATCACCTAGGATGTGGTACCAAAGTTGACACATACATCCCCTTGGATTGGGATTTGTGAGAAGAGGGCTGATCACTATGTATGTTCCAAGCGGGGTTAGTAGAAATCACTTCATTTATGTAAGTGTTATGTTGTTGATATGTTGTTGGTAGGAAATACATGGATGTTATCAAAGGGAGGTGAAATCGTAGTTATCTCAAATTTGACATGAAGGATCTGGTGTTGCTAACTTCATTAGAGGAATGGAAATTAAAAGAGATGGAGTGCCTTGAGAGAAACTCTAGTTGAATCCCGAGGAAAATATGTTGATACGATATTGAAGAGGTTTAATATGCATGGAAATAAACGGTCAAGGTTCCTATTCCTATAGGTGTAAAATTATCTGGTCAGTGTCCCAAGACACAGGAAAAAAGAAGGACATGTCCCATGTTCCATATGCCAATGCGGTTGGCAGTTTGATGTATGCAATGGTCTTTACTAGACCATACATTGAACATCTTGATTAATTTTGAGCGGTATATGTCAAAACCGGGGAAGGAGCATTGGACAGTAAGAAGGGTCTTGGTATTTGCATGGCACTATATTTACACACATTATTTTCGTCATCTATAATGGATTTATGATGTAAACCTATATGTTTCCTTGAGAAGGGGTCGTTATTTTGAATTCACGAAGAAATAAGGAAGAACTTTTAAAGAAGTTGCATTTCCTTTGTAAAACCCTATTAATGAGGTTGCACTATAGCTAGGGTGCATAAATTCTGGTTTCATGAGAACACTATAGCCGAGGGGTGAGAAATTCAGTTTCCATGAGTACTTTTATAGCTAGGGTGGCCAGCGAAATTCATGGTTTCCCACAGCACTGTGAGGTGAGGGAAATTAATGGTTTTCGGTACTACTATGAGTGAGTGTGAAAATTCTTATGCATTAGGAAAATGACGTCTTCGATGCTTCTAGAAGGGAAGCTTCTATGGTGAAGATTAGCATGTCCCCGAAACGGTTTGTATCTTACTCAAGTTGTTAGGATCATCCTAACCTCCTCATCTTATCCTCTTCAACTTATAAAAGGAGGAGTTCTCATGGAGAAAGTTAACTTGAGCTTGATTGGGTTGGAAAGATTTTGAACCTTTGAGATTAGAAATTTGACTTGAGATTGTTAGCTTAGTATGTTGGCTTTAGGATTTTCTTTGTCAAGATAGATTGTGACATCAAGGCCATGGTTGTAAAGGAGAGGGTCTCTCATGGAGAAAGTTATTTGAATTTGGCTTGAGATTGTTAGGAACTGTTGGAAGGAACCTGTCGACATCAAGGCATATGGTTGTATCTTTCTTCCACATTATATAATGTATTGGCATGTTTCTTTCTCATAAAATCATTCTCATTTTATTACATCTTCTTGATCACATGTTTAAGTTTTCATTAGATCTACTATTGTTGTTTTCACTTTGGTTGGTTTGTGTTATTACATATTTGATCTCACAAGAGAACACCCGAGGAGGCTTGAAGCGGGGACAACAGAGATATAAGGAAACGATATATATTAGGTATGTCATCCATTCCTTATTTGATAGTAAAATCAATGATATCAACTTAGGGAAAGAATCACGATCATCTTGTTTGTTCTAGATCGGTGGATCTAGGGAGGTGGTTATAATGCGCATTCATGATTTATCCTACAACAAATTGGCGACTCTGTTTGGGAATATGGATTGTTTCCCTAGTTTGTTTTTATTTCTTGCTTTGATTGCTTGGTTTAATTTTTCTGATTCATTGGGAGATCCAACTTACGATACTCTAGCGGTAAACTTCGAAACCTTCTTAGTTTTATTTTCCATTTTGGTTGATTCAGCACCACGCTTTGAGGGGCCGGTCGTGACTACAGGACTCGCACCCTACTGTTTATGCAGGTGTTGGAAGAGTAAGCACCTACCTATATCGGCTCAATCGGTTATTTCCGCCTTTGTGTTGGTCTGCATCCTGCCGAGGAATTGTAGAAAATTACGATTTTTGATGGTTTCTTACCCAGATCTTGGATTTGGCTTTGGGGTGAATTTTTGGGTTTGATCATGATCTATTTATGATACGTTTGACTTTGGAATTTTTTTTTTTTATACATCTTTGCCTTGTTTGAAAGATTTAGTCTCTTGCTTTGAACATCTTTCAGTTATAGAGCATTGTCTTTTCTTTAGAATTGTTTGAGTGAAGAAGAATGCTTATTTTTCTTTTACGGAATAAATCATGTTAAAATAGAAACTTAGTTTGGGTTGTTTCTACTTTGAGGTGATTTTCTATTAGTTTTAGTGTCTCTTTGAAACAAAATTTCTAATTTCTTACTTTCTTTATATTATATTGGGGCATCCTTGCATTTGAAGTGGCGAGATTGCATGATTCTTCAATTGACGACACAAATTATTCCAACGGAGGGGCCGAACACCTTGATAAACACTCCTATCGGATAAAGATCAACACACCCGATGTTTTCCGCGTGGTAAAAATCCTACGGTATCTGACTAATAGCGTGACCACTTGGGGCGGTTTATTAATGCAAAGAAAAGATTCTGGAGAGATTTTACAAGAGAGAGTTTCTCTGTCGATCATGGGAAAATGACCCTCCATGCTCTTTAAATGAGATCATGGTGTTGGGTTAATCCCACCAGATCAATGGTCATTAAAGATTAGCGAGGAGAGTATGAACCATCAAATCACTCTATGTCGGGGAACATATCATGACCATCAGTTTTCTAACCTACAAATGCATAATAATGCATACTAAATAAACAAACTAGAAAAAACACTTTTACCCTAGCGACATAATAGACCAAGTAGATCTTACTATCTAAGTGTCTAAATATCCTAACATCCCCTCTTAAGAACAACTTGGGATAGGATTGAAGGGTTCTAATGAGTGACACAATAGGAGAAGGAAGGAGGCATTAGAGGCCTATCCCCTTAATGAAAACTTCCCCGAACTCTATAAATCGAAGTTTGGAAAACTTAAATACGTAAGAGACTTTGTGAAAATATTTACAACTTGATCTTACAGCCCAGGGAAAAAGAGCACTTCAATAACTTGATCATGAATGAGCTTTTAAATGAATTTCATGTGTAGCTTCGATGTATTTTATGTTGAGCTGGGTCTTTGGTGAGCTTGGTAGCACTCTTATTGTCACACCAAAGAGGCTACAGTGTTGAGATCTTGGTCAGGAATCAAACTCTGAAAGGATCATCGAAACCCGCAGGGGATTCTGAGTTGCATTTACCACTTCTGGGGTATTTTGTTTGATGAAGAAAGTGCAACCTTTGTTGTTTCTTATAGGCCCAAGTGGCGGGTCCTGAACCAAGGGCTGAAAAAATAACACAAGTAGACTTCCGATCATCAGTCCATAGGCCAATGAATCGATGAAACCAACCAATAAAAGAGTCCCAGTACATGTGTATCCCGGTGAGCTGTACCATGAACATATGATATCCTTTGTTGTTCTTCAATGGATTTCATGGGGTGTTTGCATATATCGGGCAACAAGATCAACAACAAAGGAAAGATCGAGTCGTTATGGAGTCAAATTATAGAGGCTACCAACTAGCGTGAATAGGGTGGCGTCAACTTGAGAATACAAGTGGCGAGGAAAGATTGACTCCCGGTGGAAGGGAGAAGGGGCTGGTTTACAATCATCCATGTAAGAAGCGACAAAGAAGGTCACAAGCATGCCCAGAATGGGAAGAAAAGAAATTCCTTCATTGGTTTTGCAAAACTTGGAGGCCAAAGAGGAAATGGTCATGAAAAGCCTAAGTACGTCATTTCAAATTTCTTCTTAAAGGCTGGATTTTCACATGGTTTAAAAGTTTTGAGTCACTACTAGTAAGGATAAAGTCATCAACATAAAGGAAAAGAATTGTGAGATGGCTTCCTACTTTCTTAGTATAGAAATTAGGATCAGAATGGCATCTCTGAGAATCTAGTGGTAATAAGAAATCTATCCATTTTGGCATACCAAGCTTCAGGGGAGCTTTCTTGATACCATAAAGAGTTTTCTTGAGGAGACAAACATGGTTAGAACCATTACGGCTATGGAGGTTGTTCCATGTAGATTTCTTCTTACAAATATCCATGCAAGAAGGCGGATTTAACATCCATTTGATGGGCCCGATTACCATTTATGTGAGAACTATGAGGAAAGAACAAAGTGGATGGAATTCATTTTTTCTGAAGGGGAAAAGGTTTCATTATAATCAATTTCTTTAGCCCAGGAAAATCCTTTGGAAATTAACTAAGCCTTGTGTCTTTCAACGCCATCGTGACCATACCCAGTTCACAGACTCATTTGCATATAACAAGTTTTCCTCCTTTTGAAAGTACAAGATCCCAAGTATTGCTTCCCATTAAGAAACGATACTCTTCATTCATTGGTGGTATCCCAATGCGGATGACCTAAAGCTTACGCAGAAATGTCCTGCGGATCATGAGTTTGAAACTTCAGCCAAAGAGAAAGGAGCTCCTTTAGGCGTGAACATGTCACGCTGATCCCCGAGAAGGATCGCGACAAGATAACCAACTTCTTCTCGTGTTGAACGGACCATCTAGGAAGTGGTGGAGATGGTGTTGGTTTTGGGTTCAAAGGACTCATTTGGAAGAGGGTGAGCAAAGGCGGAGGTTGATTTTCATCCTCTTTCATCTGAAGAAGAAACTGAATCATAAGAAGGCACAAATGCCGAGATGGCTCGCAGGCCGAAGAAAACACAACCACTGAATTAGGCTCACAAACCAAGATATTTTCATCAAATTTAACATATCTTATAACAATAATTTCATTACAAAGTGGTTGAAGAAGTGCTGTAACCTTGACATCTTGAATAACCAATAAATATACACTTCTCACTTGGTTGCAATGCTTTCTTTCTCATCGGAGATGTGAGCCCATGCTATCTTTATAAAATACAGGAGGTGACCCATCTGGTTTAATTTAGTTCAAGCTTCTTAAGTTGTTATATTTTTTAAAATACTTTGTGGGAGTGCAATTTACTATGTAATTTTTCACAGTTAATGACTTCAGCCCAATACTTTAAGACTTAATCACTTAGATTGGATCATCCCTGATCATCCCATTTCTTTTAATGTCGCGATTTTCTGCAACACCATTTTGTTGTGTGGTGTATATGGAGCAGTGTGTTTCATTTGGATTCCCGTGTTGCTTTTAGGCTGCAATGCTTTCCTTTTCTCATCAGGAATGTGAGCCCATGCTATACTGCCAAATACACGGAAGTGACTTACATCTAGTTTAATTTTAGTTCAAGCTTCTTCTGGTGTTATATTTTTAAGAGCCTTTGTGGGAGTGCAATTTACTATGTAATTTTCAGAGTTGATGGCTTCCGCCCAATACTTTAGACTTAATCACTTAGATTGGATCATACAATCATCCATTTCTTTTAATGTGCAGTTTTTTCTCTCAGCAACACCATTTTGTTGTGGTGTATATGGAACAGTGTGTTGCATTTGGATTCCCTGTGTGTTGCAGTATCTTGTAAAATTATTGTTCAGATATTCGCCTCCATTATCTGTTCTTAACCTTTGAATTTGGTGTCCAGATTGCTTTTCTACAAGGGCCTTGTAGGCCAAAAACTTGTCAAAAACTTCACTCTTGAGTTTTAAGAAGTAGACCCAAGTACATCTTGAAAAGTCATCAATGAAAGTTAAGAAATACTTGCACCCAGAAAAAGAAGCAGAAGAAAGTGGACCACACAAATCACTGTGAACAAGCTGCAAAGGACCTGAGGCGTGCCAAGAGGCACATTTGTCAAAACTATCCTGATGATGTTTGCTGAGAACACAATCAGCACAAACACCATCTTTGCATGAAACAAGAGGAATACCAGTCACAATCTGTTGATTACGTAGTTGCTACAATGAGCGATAGTTTAGATGACCAAACCGCTCATGCCAAAGTTTGCTC